>OZ038389.1:27888078-28075578 GCA_964036045.1 Eutreptiella sp. 'Long Island Sound 2002'
GGGGCGGATGTCACATGGGCTTCCCACGGGGGCGGATGTCACATGGGCCTCCCACGGGGGGCGGATGTCACATGGGCCTCCCACGGGGGGCGGATGTCACATGGGCCTCCCACGGGGGGCGGATGTCACATGGGCCTCCCACGGGGGGCGGATGTCACATGGGCCTCCCACGGGGGGCGGATGTCACATGGGCCTCCCACGGGGGGCGGATGTCACATGGGCCTCCCACGGGGGGCGGATGTCACATGGGCCTCCCACGGGGGCGGATGTCACATGGGCCTCCCACGGGGGGCGGATGTCACATGGGCCTCCCACGGGGGGCGGATGTCACACGGGCCTCCCACGAGGGGCGGATGTCACATGGGCCTCCCACGGGGGGCGGATGTCACATGGGCCTCCCACGGGGGGCGGATATCACATGGGCCTCCCACGGGGGGCGGATATCACATGGGCCTCCCACGGGGGGCGGATGTCACATGGGCCTCCCACGGGGGGCGGATGTCACATGGGCCTCCCACGGGGGGCGGATGTCACATGGGCCTCCCACGGGGGGCGGATGTCACATGGGCCTCCCACGGGGGGCGGATGTCACATGGGCCTCCCACGGGGGGCGGATGTCACATGGGCCTCCCACGGGGGGCGGATGTCACATGGGCCTCCCACGGGGGGCGGATGTCACATGGGCCTCCCACGGGGGGCGGATGTCACATGGGCCTCCCACGGGGGGCGGATGTCACATGGGCCTCCCACGGGGGGCGGATGTCACATGGGCCTCCCACGGGGGGCGGATGTCACATGGGCCTCCCACGGGGGCGGATGTCACATGGGCCTCCCACGGGGGGCGGATGTCACATGGGCCTCCCACGGGGGGCGGATGTCACATGGGCCTCCCACGGGGGGCGGGTGTCACATGGGCCTCCCACGGGGGGCGGATGTCACATGGGCCTCCCACGGGGGGCGGATGTCACATGGGCCTCCCACGGGGGGCGGATGTCACATGGGCCTCCCACGGGGGGCGGATGTCACATGGGCCTCCCACGGGGGGCGGATGTCACATGGGCCTCCCACGGGGGGCGGATGTCACATGGGCCTCCCACGGGGGGCGGATGTCACATGGGCCTCCCACGGGGGGCGGATGTCACATGGGCCTCCCACGGGGGGCGGATGTCACATGGGCCTCTTACGGGGGGCGGATGTCACATGGGCCTCCCTCGGGGGGCGGATGTCACATGGGCCTCCCACGGGGGGCGGATGTCACATGGGCCTCCCACGGGGGGCGGATGTCACATGGGCCTCCCACGGGGGGCGGATGTCACATGGGCCTCCCACGGGGGGCGGATGTCACATGGGCCTCCCACGGGGGGCGGATGTCACATGGGCCTCCCACGGGGGGCGGATGTCACATGGGCCTCCCACGGGGGGCGGATGTCACATGGGCCTCCCACGGGGGGCGGATGTCACATGGGCCTCCCACGGGGGGCGGATGTCACAAGGGCCTCCCACGGGGGGCGGATGTCACATGGTCCTCCCACGGGGGGCGGATGTCACATGGGCCTCCCACGGGGGGCGGATGTCACATGGGCCTCCCACGGGGGGCGGATGTCACATGGGCCTCCCACGGGGGGCGGATGTCACATGGGCCTCCCACGGGGGGCGGATGTCACATGGGCCTCCCACGGGGGGCGGATGTCACATGGGCCTCCCACGGGGGGCGGATGTCACATGGGCCTCCCACGTGGGGCGGATGTCACTTGTGCCTCCCACGGGGGGCGGATGTCACATGGGCCTCCCACGGGGGGCGGATGTCACATGGGCCTCCCACGGGGGGCGGATGTCACATGGGCCTCCCACGGGGGGCGGATGTCACACGGGCCTCCCACGAGGGGCGGATGTCACATGGGCCTCCCACGGGGGGCGGATGTCACATGGGCCTCCCACGGGGGGCGGATGTCACATGGGCCTCCCACGGGGGGCGGATGTCACATGGGCCTCCCACGTGGGGCGGATGTCACTTGTGCCTCCCACGGGGGGCGGATGTCACATGGGCCTCCCACGGGGGGCGGATGTCACTTGTGCCTCCCACGGGGGGCGGATGTCACATGGGCCTCCCACGGGGGGCGGATGTCACTTGTGCCTCCCACGGGGGGCGGATGTCACATGGGCCTCCCACGGGGGGCGGATGTCACATGGGCCTCCCACGGGGGGCGGATGTCACATGGGCCTCCCACGGGGGGCGGATGTCACACGGGCCTCCCACGAGGGGCGGATGTCACATGGGCCTCCCACGGGGGGCGGATGTCACATGGGCCTCCCACGGGGGGCGGATGTCACATGGGCCTCCCACGGGGGGCGGATGTCACATGGGCCTCCCACGTGGGGCGGATGTCACTTGTGCCTCCCACGGGGGGCGGATGTCACATGGGCCTCCCACGGGGGGCGGATGTCACATGGGCCTCCCACGGGGGGCGGATGTCACATGGGCCTCCCACGGGGGGCGGATGTCACATGGGCCTCCCACGGGGGGCGGATGTCACATGGGCCTCCCACGGGGGGCGGATGTCACATGGGCCTCCCACGGGGGGCGGATGTCACATGGGCCTCCCACGGGGGACGGATGTCACAGGGGCCTCCCACGGGGGGCGGATGTCACATGGGCCTCCCACGGGGGGCGGATGTCACATGGGCCTCCCACGGGGGGCGGATGTCACATGGGCCTCCCACGGGGGGCGGATGTCACATGGGCCTCCCACGGGGGGCGGATGTCACATGGGCCTCCCACGGGGGGCGGATGTCACATGGGCCTCCCACGGGGGGCGGATGTCACATGGGCCTCCCACGGGGGGCGGATGTCACATGGGCCTCCCACGGGGGGCGGATGTCACATGGGCCTCCCACGGGGGGCGGATGTCACATGGGCCTCCCACGGGGGGCGGATGTCACAGGGGCCTCCCACGGGGGGCGGATGTCACATGGGCCTCCCACGGGGGGCGGATGTCACATGGGCCTCCCACGGGGGGACGGATGTCACATGGGCCTCCCACGGGGGGCGGATGTCACATGGGCCTCCCACGGGGGGCGGATGTCACATGGGCCTCCCACGGGGGGCGGATGTCACATGGGCCTCCCACGGGGGGCGGATGTCACATGGGCCTCCCACGGGGGGCGGATGTCACATGGGCCTCCCACGGGGGGCGGATGTCACATGGGCCTCCCACGGGGGGCGGATGTCGCATGGGCCTCCCACGGGGGACGGATGTCACATGGGCCTCCCACGGGGGGCGGATGTCACATGGGCCTCCCACGGGGGGCGGATGTCACATGGGCCTCCCACGGGGGGCGGATGTCACATGGGCCTCCCACGGAGGGCGGATGTCACATGGGCCTCCCACGGGGGGCGGATGACACATGGGCCTCCCACGGGGGGCGGATGTCACATGGGCCTCCCACGGGGGGCGGATGTCACATGGGCCTCCCACGGGGGGCGGATGTCACATGGGCCTCCCACGGGGGGCGGATGTCACATGGGCCTCCCACGGGGGGCGGATGTCACATGGGCCTCCCACGGGGGGCGGATGTCACATGGGCCTCCCACGGGGGGCGGATGTCACATGGGCCTCCCACGGGGGGCGGATGTCACATGGGCCTCCCACGGGGGGCGGATGTCACATGGGCCTCCCACGGGGGGCGGATGTCACATGGGCCTCCCACGGGGGGCGGATGTCACATGGGCCTCCCACGGGGGGCGGATGTCACATGGGCCTCCCACGGGGGGCGGATGTCACATGGGCCTCCCACGGGGGGCGGATGTCACATGGGCCTCCCACGGGGGGCGGATGTCACATGGGCCTCCCACGGGGGGCGGATGTCACATGGGCCTCCCACGGGGGGCGGATGTCACATGGGCCTCCCACGGGGGGCGGATGTCACATGGGCCTCCCACGGGGGGCGGATGTCACATGGGCCTCCCACGGGGGGCGGATGTCACATGGGCCTCCCACGGGGGGCGGATGTCACATGGGCCTCCCACGGGGGGCGGATGTCACATGGGCCTCCCACGGGGGGCGGATGTCACATGGGCCTCCCACGGGGGGCGGATGTCACATGGGCCTCCCACGGGGGGCGGATGTCACATGGGCCTCCCACGGGGGGCGGACGTCACATTGGCCTCCCACGGGGGGCGGATGACACATGGGCCTCCCACGGGGGGCGGATGTCACATGGGCCTCCCACGGGGGGCGGATGTCACATGGGCCTCCCACGGGGGGCGGATGTCACATGGGCCTCCCACGGGGGGCGGATGTCACATGGGCCTCCCACGGGGGGCGGATGTCACATGGGCCTCCCACGGGGGGCGGATGTCACATGGGCCTCCCACGGGGGGCGGATGTCACATGGGCCTCCCACGGGGGGCGGATGTCACATTGGCCTCCCACGGGGGGCGGATGTCACATGGGCCTCCCACGGGGGGCGGATGTCACATGGGCCTCCCACGGGGGGCGGATGTCACATGGGCCTCCCACGGGGGGCGGAGGACACATGGGCCTCCCACGGGGGGCGGATGTCACATGGGCCTCCCACGGGGGGCGGATGTCACATGGGCCTCCCTCGGGGGGCGGATGTCACATGGGCCTCCCACGGGGGGCGGATGTCACATGGGCCTCCCACGGGGGGCGGATGTCACATGGGCCTCCCACGGGGGCGGATGTCACATGGGCCTCCCACGTGGGGCGGATGTCAGATGGGCCTCCCTCGGGGGGCGGATGTCACATGGGCCTCCCACGGGGGGCGGATGTCACATGGGCCTCCCACGGGGGGCGGATGTCACATGGGCCTCCCACGGGGGGCGGATGTCACATGGGCCTCCCACGGGGGGCGGATGTCACATGGGCCTCCCACGGGGGGCGGATGTCACATGGGCCTCCCACGGGGGGCGGATGTCACATGGGCCTCCCACGTGGGGCGGATGTCACATGGGCCTCCCACGGGGGGCGGATGTCACATGGGCCTCCCACGGGGGGCGGATGTCACATGGGCCTCCCACGGGGGGCGGAGGACACATGGGCCTCCCACGGGGGGCGGATGTCACATGGGCCTCCCACGGGGGGCGGATGTCACATGGGCCTCCCTCGGGGGGCGGATGTCACATGGGCCTCCCACGGGGGGCGGATGTCACATGGGCCTCCCACGGGGGGCGGATGTCACATGGGCCTCCCACGGGGGGCGGATGTCACATGGGCCTCCCACGGGGGGCGGATGTCACACGGGCCTCCCACGGGGGGCGGATGTCACATGGGCCTCCCACGGGGGGCGGATGTCACATGGGCCTCCCACGGGGGGCGGATGTCACATGGGCCTCCCACGGGGGGCGGATGTCACATGGGCCTCCCACGGGGGGCGGATGTCACATGGGCCTCCCACGGGGGGCGGATGTCACATGGGCCTCCCACGGGGGGCGGATGTCACATGGGCCTCCCACGGGGGGCGGATGTCGCATGGGCCTCCCACGGGGGACGGATGTCACATGGGCCTCCCACGGGGGGCGGATGTCACATGGGCCTCCCACGGGGGGCGGATGTCACATGGGCCTCCCACGGGGGGCGGATGTCACATGGGCCTCCCACGGAGGGCGGATGTCACATGGGCCTCCCACGGGGGGCGGATGACACATGGGCCTCCCACGGGGGGCGGATGTCACATGGGCCTCCCACGGGGGGCGGATGTCACATGGGCCTCCCACGGGGGGCGGATGTCACATGGGCCTCCCACGGGGGGCGGATGTCACATGGGCCTCCCACGTGGGGCGGATGTCACATGGGCCTCCCACGGGGGGCGGATGTCACATGGGCCTCCCACGGGGGGCGCATGTCACATGGGCCTCCCACGGGGGGCGGATGTCACATGGGCCTCCCACGGGGGGCGGATGTCACATGGGCCTCCCACGGGGGGCGGATGTCACATGGGCCTCCCACGGGCGGCGGATGTCACATGGGCCTCCCACGGGGGGCGGATGTCACATGGGCCTCCCACGGGCGGCGGATGTCACATGGGCCTCCCACGGGGGGCGGATGTCACATGGGCCTCCCACGGGGGGCGGATGTCACATGGGCCTCCCACGGGGGGCGGATGTCACACGGGCCTCCCACGGGGGACGGATGTCACAGGGGCCTCCCACGGGGGGCGGATGTCACATGGGCCTCCCACGGGGGGCGGATGTCACATGGGCCTCCAACGGGGGGCGGATGTCACATGGGCCTCCCACGGGGGGCGGAGGACACATGGGCCTCCCACGGGGGGCGGATGTCACATGGGCCTCCCACGGGGGGCGGATGTCACATGGGCCTCCCACGTGGGGCGGATGTCAGATGGGCCTCCCACGGGGGGCGGATGTCACATGGGCCTCCCACGGGGGGCGGATGTCACATGGGCCTCCCACGGGGGGCGGATGTCACATGGGCCTCCCACGGGGGGCGGATGTCACATGGGCATCCCACGGGGGGCGGATGTCACATGGGCCTCCCACGGGGGGCGGATGTCACATGGGCCTCCCACGGGGGGCGGATGTCACATGGGCCTCCCACGGGGGGCGGATGTCACATGGGCCTCCCACGGGGGGCGGATGTCACATGGGCCTCCCACGGGGGGCGGATGTCACATGGGCCTCCCACGGGGGGCGGATGTCACATGGGCCTCCCACGGGGGGCGGAGGACACATGGGCCTCCCACGGGGGGCGGATGTCACATGGGCCTCCCACGGGGGGCGGATGTCACATGGGCCTCCCACGGGGGGCGGATGTCACATGGGCCTCCCACGGGGGGCGGATGTCACATGGGCCTCCCACGGGGGGCGGATGTCACATGGGCCTCCCACGGGGGGCGGATGTCACATGGGCCTCCCTCGGGGGGCGGATGTCACATGGGCCTCCCACGGGGGGCGGATGTCACATGGGCCTCCCACGGGGGGCGGATGTCACATGGGCCTCCCACGGGGGGCGGATGTCACATGGGCCTCCCACGGGGGGCGGATGTCACATGGGCCTCCCACGGGGGGCGGATGTCACATGGGCCTCCCACGGGGGGCGGATGTCACATGGGCCTCCCACGGGGGGCGGATGTCACATGGGCCTCCCACGGGGGGCGGATGTCACATGGGCCTCCCACGGGGGGCGGATGTCACATGGGCCTCCCACGGGGGGCGGATGTCACATGGGCCTCCCACGGGGGGCGGATGTCACATGGGCCTCCCACGGGGGGCGGATGTCACATGGGCCTCCCACGGGGGGCGGATGTCACATGGGCCTCCCACGGGGGGCGGATGTCACATGGGCCTCCCACGGGGGGCGGATGTCACATGGGCCTCCCACGGGGGGCGGATGTCACATGGGCCTCCCACGGGGGGCGGATGTCACATGGGCCTCCCACGGGGGGCGGATGTCACATGGGCCTCCCACGGGGGCGGATGTCACATGGGCCTCCCACGGGGGGCGGATGTCACATGGGCCTCCCTCGGGGGGCGGATGTCACATGGGCCTCCCACGGGGGGCGGATGTCACATGGGCCTCCCACGGGGGGCGGATGTCACATGGGCCTCCCACGGGGGGCGGATGTCACATGGGCCTCTCACGGGGGGCGGATGTCACATGGGCCTCCCACGGGGGGCGGATGTCACATGGGCCTCCCACGGGGGGCGGATGTCACATGGGCCTCTCACGGGGGGCGGATGTCACATGGGCCTCCCTCGGGGAGGCGGATGTCACATGGGCCTCCCACGGGGGGCGGATGTCACATGGGCCTCCCACGGGGGGCGGATGTCACATGGGCCTCCCACGGGGGGCGGATGTCACATGGGCCTCCCACGGGGGGCGGATGTCACATGGGCCTCCCACGGGGGGCGGATGTCACATGGGCCTCCCACGGGGGGCGGATGTCACATGGGCTTCCCACGGGGGGCGGATGTCACATGGGCCTCCCACGGGGGGCGGATGTCACATGGGCCTCCCACGGGGGGCGGATGTCACATGGGCCTCCCACGGGGGGCGGATGTCACATGGGCCTCCCACGGGGGGCGGATGTCACATGGGCCTCCCACGGGGGGCGGATGTCACATGGGCCTCCCACGGGGGGCGGATGTCACACGGGCCTCCCACGGGGGGCGGATGTCGCATGGGCCTCCCACGGGGGGCGGATGTCACATGGGCCTCCCACGGGGGGCGGATGTCACATGGGCCTCCCACGGGGGGCGGATGTCACATGGGCCTCCCACGGGGGGCGGATGTCACATGGGCCTCCCACGGGGGGCGGATGTCACATGGGCCTCCCACGGGGGGCGGATGTCACATGGGCCTCCCACGGGGGGCGGATGTCACATGGGCCTCCCACGGGGGGCGGATGTCACATGGGCCTCCCACGGGGGGCGGATGTCACATGGGCCTCCCACGGGGGGCGGATGTCACATGGGCCTCCCACGGGGGGCGGATGTCACATGGGCCTCCCACGGGGGGCGGATGTCACATGGGCCTCCCACGGGGGGCGGATGTCACATGGGCCTGCCACGTGGGGCGGATGTCACGTGGGCCTCCCACGGGGGGCGGATGTCACATGGGCCTCCCACGGGGGGCGGATGTCACATGGGCCTCCCACGGGGGGCGGATGTCACATGGGCCTCCCACGGGGGGCGGATGTCACATGGGCCTCCCACGGGGGGCGGATGTCACATGGGCCTCCCACGGGGGGCGGATGTCACATGGGCCTCCCACGGGGGGCGGATGTCACATGGGCCTCCCACGGGGGGCGGATGTCACATGGGCCTCCCACGGGGGGCGGATGTCACACGGGCCTCCCACGGGGGGCGGATGTCACATGGGCCTCCCACGGGGGGCGGATGTCACATGGGCCTCCCACGGGGGGCGGATGTCACATGGGCCTCCCACGGGGGGCGGATGTCACATGGGCCTCCCACGGGGGGCGGATGTCACATGGGCCTCCCACGGGGGGCGGATGTCACATGGGCCTCCCACGGGGGGCGGATGTCACATGGGCCTCCCACGGGGGACGGATGTCACATGGGCCTCCCACGGGGGGCGGATGTCACATGGGCCTCCCACGGGGGGCGGATGTCACATGGGCCTCCCACGGGGGGCGGATGTCACATGGGCCTCCCACGGAGGGCGGATGTCACATGGGCCTCCCACGGGGGGCGGATGTCACATGGGCCTCCCACGGGGGGCGGATGTCACATGGGCCTCCCACGGGGGGCGGATGTCACATGGGCCTCCCACGGGGGGCGGATGTCACATGGGCCTCCCACGGGGGGCGGATGTCACATGGGCCTCCCACGGGGGGCGGATGTCACATGGGCCTCCCACGGGGGGCGGATGTCACATGGGCCTCCCACGTGGGGCGGATGTCACATGGGCCTCCCACGGGCGGCGGATGTCACATGGGCCTCCCACGGGGGGCGGATGTCACATGGGCCTCCCACGGGGGGCGGATATCACATGGGCCTCCCACGGGGGGCGGATGACACATGGGCCTCCCACGGGGGGCGGATGTCACATGGGCCTCCCACGGGGGGCGGATGTCACATGGGCCTTCCCACGGGGGGCGGATGTCACATGGGCCTCCCACGGGGGGCGGATGTCACATGGGCCTCCCACGGGGGGCGGATGTCACATGGGCCTCCCACGGGGGGCGGATGTCACATGGGCCTCCCACGGGGGGCGGATGTCACATGGGCCTCCCACGGGGGGCGGATGTCACATGGGCCTCCCACGGGGGGCGGATGTCACATGGGCCTCCCACGGGGGGCGGATGTCACATGGGCCTCCCACGGGGGGCGGATGTCACATGGGCCTCCCACGGGGGGCGGATGTCACATGGGCCTCCCACGGGGGGCGGATGTCACATGGGCCTCCGAGGGGGGCGGATGTCACATGGGCCTCCCACGGGGGGCGGATGTCACATGGGCCTCCCACGGGGGGCGGATGTCACATGGGCCTCCCACGGGGGGCGGATGTCACATGGGCCTCCCACGGGGGGCGGATGTCACATGGGCCTCCCACGGGGGGCGGATGTCACATGGGCCTCCCACGGGGGGCGGACGTCACATTGGCCTCCCACGGGGGGCGGATGACACATGGGCCTCCCACGGGGGGCGGATGTCACATGGGCCTCCCACGGGGGGCGGATGTCACATGGGCCTCCCACGGGGGGCGGATGTCACATGGGCCTCCCACGGGGGGCGGATGTCACATGGGCCTCCCACGGGGGGCGGATGTCACATGGGCCTCCCACGGGGGGCGGATGTCACATGGGCCTCCCACGGGGGGCGGATGTCACATGGGCCTCCCACGGGGGGCGGATGTCACATGGGCCTCCCACGGGGGGCGGATGTCACATGGGCCTCCCACGGGGGGCGGATGTCACATGGGCCTCCCACGGGGGGCGGATGTCACATGGGCCTCCCACGGGGGGCGGATGTCACATGGGCCTCCCACGGGGGGCGGATGTCACATGGGCCTCCCACGGGGGGCGGATGTCACATGGGCCTCCCACGGGGGGCGGATGTCACACGGGCCTCCCACGGGGGGCGGATGTCACATGGGCCTCCCACGGGGGGCGGATGTCACATGGGCCTCCCACGGGGGACGGATGTCACATGGGCCTCCCACGGGGGGCGGATGACACATGGGCCTCCCACGGGGGGCGGATGTCACATGGGCCTCCCACGGGGGGCGGATGTCACATGGGCCTCCCACGGGGGGCGGATGTCACATGGGCCTCCCACGTGGGGCGGATGTCACATGGGCCTCCCACGGGGGGCGGATGTCACATGGGCCTCCCACGGGGGGCGGATGTCACATGGGCCTCCCACGGGGGGCGGATGTCACATGGGCCTCCCACGTGGGGCGGATGTCACATGGGCCTCCCACGGGGGGCGGATGTCACATGGGCCTCCCACGGGGGGCGGATGTCACATGGGCCTCCCACGGGGGCGGATGTCACATGGGCCTCCCACGGGGGGCGGATGTCACATGGGCCTCCCACGGGGGGCGGATGTCACATGGGCCTCCCACGGGGGGCGGATGTCACATGGGCCTCCCACGGGGGGCGGATGTCACATGGGCCTCCCACGGGGGGCGGATGTCACATGGGCCTCCCACGGGGGGCGGATGTCACATGGGCCTCCCACGGGGGGCGGATGTCACATGGGCCTCCCACGGGGGGCGGATGTCACATGGGCCTCCCACGGGGGGCGGATGTCACATGGGCCTCCCACGGGGGGCGGATGTCACATGGGCCTCCCACGGGGGGCGGATGTCACATGGGCCTCCCACGGGGGGCGGATGTCACATGGGCCTCCCACGGGGGCGGATGTCACATGGGCCTCCCACGGGGGGCGGATGTCACATGGGCCTCCCACGGGGGCGGATGTCACATGGGCCTCCCACGTGGGGCGTATTGTCACATGGGCCTCCCACGGGGGGCGGATGTCACATGGGCCTCCCACGGGGGGCGGATGTCACATGGGCCTCCCACGGGGGGCGGATGTCACATGGGCCTCCCACGGGGGGCGGATGTCACATGGGCCTCCCACGGGGGGCGGATGTCACATGGGCCTCCCACGTGGGGCGTATGTCACATGGGCCTCCCACGGGGGGCGGATGTCACATGGGCCTCCCACGGGGGGCGGATGTCACATGGGCCTCCCACGTGGGGCGTATGTCACATGGGCCTCCCACGGGGGGCGGATGTCACATGGGCCTCCCACGGGGGGCGGATGTCACACGGGCCTCCCACGGGGGGCGGATGTCACACGGGCCTCCCACGGGGGGCGGATGTCACACGGGCCTCCCTCGGGGGGCGGATGTCACATGGGCCTCCCACAGGGGGGCGGATGTCACATGGGCCTCCCACGGGGGGCCGATGTCACATGGGCCTCCCACGGGGGGCGGATGTCACATGGGCCTCCCACGGGGGGCGGATGTCAAATAGGCCTCCCACGGGTGGCGGATGTCACATGGGCCTCCCACGGGGGGCGGATGTCACATGGGCCTCCCACGGGGGGCGGATGTCACATGGGCCTCCCGCGTTGGGCGGATGTCACATGGGCCTCCCACGGGGGGCGGATGTCACATGGGCCTCCCACGGGGGGCGGATGTCACATGGGCCTCCCACGGGGGGCGGATGTCACATGGGCCTCCCACGGGGGGCGGATGTCAGATGGGCCTCTCACGGGGGGCGGATGTCACATGGGCCTCCCACGGGGGGCGGATGTCACATGGGCCTCCCACGGGGGGCGGATGTCACATGGGCCTCCCACGGGGGGCGGATGTCACATGGGCCTCCCACGGGGGGCGGATGTCACATGGGCCTCCCACGGGGGGCGGATGTCACATGGGCCTCCCACGGGGGGCGGATGTCACATGGGCCTCCCACGGGGGGCGGATGTCACATGGGCCTCCCACGGGGGGCGGATGTCACATGGGCCTCCCACGGGGGGCGGATGTCACACGGGCCTCCCACGGGGGGCGGATGTCACATGGGCCTCCCACGGGGGGCGGATGTCACATGGGCCTCCCACGGGGGGCGGATGTCACATGGGCCTCCCACGGGGGGCGGATGTCACATGGGCCTCCCACGGGGGGCGGATGTCACATGGGCCTCCCACGGGGGGTGGATGTCACACGGGCCTCCCACGGGGGGCGGATGTCACATGGGCCTCCCACGGGGGGCGGATGTCACATGGGCCTCCCACGGGGGGCGGATGTCACAAGGGCCTCCCACGGGGGGCGGATGTCACACGGGCCTCCCACGGGGGGCGGATGTCACACGGGCCTCCCTCGGGGGGCGGATGTCACATGGGCCTCCAACGGGGGGCGGATGTCACATGGGCCTCCCACGGGGGGCGGATGTCACATGGGCCTCCCACGGGGGGCGGATGTCACATGGGCCTCCCACGGGGGGCGGATGTCACATGGGCCTCCCACGGGGGCGGATGTCACATGGGCCTCCCACGGGGGGCGGATGTCACATGGGCCTCCCACGGGGGGCGTATGTCACATGGGCCTCTCACGGGGGGCGGATGTCACACGGGCCTCCCACGGGGGGCGGATGTCACATGGGCCTCCCACGGGGGGCGGATGTCACATGGGCCTCCCACGGGGGGCGGATGTCACATGGGCCTCCCACGGGGGGCGGATGTCACTTGGGCCTCCCACGGAGGGCGTATGTCACATGGGCCTCCCACGGGGGGCGGATGTCACATGGGCCTCCCACGGGGGGCGGATGTCACATGGGCCTCCCGCGGGGGGCGGATGTCACATGGGCCTCCCACGGGGGGCGGATGTCACATGGGCCTCCCACGGGGGGCGGATGTCACATGGGCCTCTCACGGGGGGCGGATGTCACACGGGCCTCCCACGGGGGGCGGATGTCACATGGGCCTCCCACGGGGGGCGGATGTCACATGGGCCTCCCACGGGGGGCGGATGTCACATGGGCCTCCCACGGGGGGCGGATGTCACATGGGCCTCCCACGGGGGGCGGATGTCACATGGGCCTCCCACGGGGGGCGGATGTCACATGGGCCTCCCACGGGGGCGGATGTCACATGGGCCTCCCACGGGGGGCGGATGTCACATGGGCCTCCCACGGGGGGCGGATGTCACATGGGCCTCCCACGGGGGGCGGATGTCACATGGGCCTCCCACGGGGGGCGGATGTCACATGGGCCTCCCACGGGGGGCGGATGTCACATGGGCCTCCCACGGGGGGCGGATGTCACATGGGCCTCCCACGGGGGGCGGATGTCACATGGGCCTCCCACGGGGGGCGGATGTCACATGGGCCTCCCACGGTGGGCGGATGTCACATGGGCCTCCCACGGTGGGCGGATGTCACATGGGCCTCCCACGGGGGGCGGATGTCACATGGGCCTCCCACGGGGGGCGGATGTCACATGGGCCTCCCACGTGGGGCGGATGTCACATGGGCCTCCCACGGGGGGCGGATGTCACACGGGCCTCCCACGGGGGGCGGATGTCACATGGGCCTCCCACGGGGGGCGGATGTCACATGGGCCTCCCACGGGGGGCGGATGTCACATGGGCCTCCCACGGGCGGCGGATGTCACATGGGCCTCCCACGGTGGGCGGATGTCACATGGGCCTCCCACGGGGGGCGGATGTCACATGGGCCTCCCACGGGGGGTGGATGTCACATGGGCCTCCCACGGGGGGCGGATGTCACATGGGCCTCCCACGGGGGGCGGATGTCACATGGGCCTCCCACGGGGGGCGGATGTCACATGGGCCTCCCACGGGGGGCGGATGTCACATGGGCCTCCCACGGGGGGCGGATGTCACATGGGCCTCCCACGGGGGACGGATGTCACATGGGCCTCCCACGGGGGGCGGATGTCACATGGGCCTCCCACGGGGGGCGGATGTCACATGGGCCTCCCACGGGGGGCGGATGTCACATGGGCCTCCCACGGGGGGCGGATGTCACATGGGCCTCCCACGGGGGGCGGATGTCACATGGGCCTCCCACGGGGGACGGATGTCACATGGGCCTCCCACGGGGGGCGGATGTCACATGGGCCTCCCACGGGGGGCGGATGTCACATGGGCCTCTCAAGGGGGGCGGATGTCACATGGGCCTCCCACGGGGGGCGGATGTCACATGGGCCTCCCACGGGGGGCGGATGTCACATGGGCCTCCCACGGGGGGCGGATGTCACATGGGCCTCCCACGGGGGGCGGATGTCACATGGGCCTCCCACGGGGGGCGGATGTCACATGGGCCTCCCACGGGGGGCGGATGTCACATGGGCCTCCCACGGGGGGCGGATGTCACAAGTAAGAAAAAGTGCTTTTCCATTGCTTTGAGGCATACTCTAGTTGTATCAGAGATGCACTGAGCATCCATGCATTTTTATCTTAGTATTGGTCCCACCAAAACTGGTGATAACACATTTTGACCTATGGAACCAAACACCCAATCAGGATATGGAGTGGACCCCTTAATCCCCTTTCAATGTGAAGCTATTCATCTTTTCCTGAGTTGACTGAGCACTGACATACCTAAGGTAGAGCCTATGAATTTATCTATGTTTTTCCATGAATAATTATCTTCCCTAGTGGTATACACCCTAGGGGGCTAGGCACCTCTTTTTGAGAGGTCCTGGGTTCAATTCCTGGTCAGCCTAGCTAAGTAGGAAGATCCCATGTGACATGGCAGTGACCTCATCGCCACATACCATGCCACCTCAGCACATATGGGACCCAAAACAAAGAGTGCACATCTCCTGAGATGGCACTATGGAGAGAGAGTGACCATGGGGCAGTTTTCTAACTCTTTTCCCAAAACATTTCAGCTATCTTTGTGAATATGCATTCATTTGTGACCTGAGTTGCAGTTTCTGTGAATATCCAATCATCTTTCACTGTTTACACTGCAGCCCTTCATGCTTTGATCCTGATCTTCTCCTCTTTGCATACTTCTGGCTTGGGTTATCCTGGATTGACTCTATTTCTGCAAACAAAAGGTTTTCATCTTCCAAAACAAGCAGCAGGAAACCCTACACCTACAGCAAGCAGCAGGAGAAGCAAAAACACAGTGCTGAAAACACTATAAACTTTTCTGGTAGCAAGAGGCATCCTGTCTCTGCGCACCGGCAGCAACCCCGTGCCGTACATCCAGTGCGCCGAGTACGGGCAAAAATAAGCACAAGGGTGAAAGAAGATGGATCCAGGAAAGGAGGACGCCGACGTGAAGACGGCGCCAGCGCCTGAGGCACCGGCAAGGCCGGCACCTGGCGCTGTACCTTCGGCGGAGCCCTTACATGGGCTAGTGGACGCGGCTGAGGACTCCCTGGATGGGCTTCAGACGGCCTTCGGGGCCCTGTCTGTCGAAGAAGTGGTCTCTCAGCCTCAGCCTGTGAAGAGGAAGAGAGAGAACGAGAGCGAGAAGGATGCTGGAGGAGGAGCAGACGAAGGAGAGGAGCAAGGGCAAGACCCGACTGATGTCCCTACCTTCGAAGACGCACCAAGCGCTTCTGGCCTCCACGCATCACCCTCTCCTATAACCACCACACTCCCAGCCGCTGCAACATCCACTTCCACAACCAACCCGCCTATGGCAGAGGGCACAGGCTTTACTGGCATGCCTCCCTACCCCGCCTATGGTATGGGCCCACCTACCACTGCGCTCCATGAGGCAACTACTGCTAGTGAGCCTGTGGCTTCCAGCGCTGCGCCGCGATGGTATGCAGCTGACTATCCCCATCCACTACACGCTACTGGAACCTATGTGGATGTTCCTGGGTATGCTCCTGGGTATGCACCTGGGTATGCACCCTTGACTGGGTTGAGGAGAGGTCCAGAGTCTCTTGGAGGCAGGAGTAGAGGATCGGGGAGATCCTCCAACAGGTCCCTGACGCGGTCGGAGATCAACGAGGTGCTCCGAGGAGCCACTTCAAAAATCGTGGGCGACCTCACACAAGAGATCCGTGAGAAGCTGAAGCCCCTGATGATCCCGCCCCAACCGTCACCTATCTCGGTGGGAATGTCACCCCACCGAGTACAGGCTAACCACCTGACGGCAGGGTTGACAAATACCCTGGGGAGCCTGAAGAGCAGACCGATGCCGACGCCTGCAGCTATTCCGAGAAGTCCCTTCGTGCCGAGAACGGCCCAGCCGCCCTACAGCCACGTGACGAACTCGACGAGGGCCGAGCTGGACCGGTTGGGGCTAACAGCCTTGAGGGCTATGGTGGACGTAGAGCCTTATGGCTCTAGTGATCTTGGCGGAGAACCCTCCGATGACTAGCCGCCATCAATGGATTCTTCTTCGCCCTCAGATGACGATGACCCTGAGGACCCCGAGGACCCCAAGGGTAAGAAGAAGAAGAAGAAGAAGAAGAAGACCCGACGCCCTGAAGGACGCCGAGCTCAGGAGGCGAAGGCTATTGCCACCTCCAAGATAGTGGTGAACCTGCCTGAGTTCACAGGCAAGGACCTCAGCGAGTTCGCTGAGAACTTTGGCCGGTTCCTACGACTGACCGGCCAAACCCACGCGAGTGGGCGAGTGAAGTGCGATCTGCTCCTGCAGTGCTGCAAGACCAAGTACCTGGAGAAGCAGGTTAGGCAGATCGTGACTAACTCCGCCACCTTTGCCGATGTGTTGGTTGCCCTGGAGAGGCAGTACCCAACCTACGAAACCGACCTCTCCATCAGGGTCGAGATCCAGAACCTACCCGTGCTGCCCAACAACCCCAAGCCTGGCAGGGTATCTGAGCTGTTGGCTGATCTGGATCACTGGGCTGGACGACTGACGCCCGGCTCCTACAGCAGCGACGACCTACTATTCTGGTTGGTGGCCAAGCTCCCTCGAGAGCTCTGGGACGAATGCCGTTTGACGGCTGAGCGCAAGGCTAGATCCCTCCACTACGAGGATCTATGCGTGCTGCTCCTGGAGATGGCGCTGGAGAAGGAGAGCGACCAGCACCTGAACAACTACCGTCCTGGTGGTGGAGGTTCTGGAGGCAAAGGGTACCAAGGGTCCCGACCTGGGCAGGGGACTACCCCCAAACACGCCCACGCCCGTACCATGGAGAACGTGAAGGAGCTATTCTGGTGTGATGCCAGAGATGAGCAGGGCCACCTGCAGCACGCATCTGACTGCGAGCAGCGAGACTGCTTCGTCGTCCAGGGGAAGCAGCAGGAGAAGAACACCGGCGCCAAAGCGAAGCTGCAGGATCATTACCGCTGCACCATCACGTGTGCATTCTGCGGTAAGCGGAAGCATCACGAGGATGAGTGCTACCATAAGCAACGCCTATCGGCGAAGCTTAAGGGGAAAGATCCTGGCAAAGGCTCAGGCAAAGGTGGAGGCAAGGCCAAAGGCAACGACTCTGGCAAGGGCAAGTCGAAAGGACGTGGTCAAGGTGGTCAAGACAAGGGTCAAGGTGGACGAGGAGGAGGCGCTAACCGCCACACCGACAACAAGAACAAGGACAAGAACGGAGGCAACCCCAACCCTAATCCAGGGGGGAACTCCGAGCCCTCTGGAGGGCAGTCTGGACCCACCACACGCTCACAAACGCAGGCCCAGCAAGAACAAGGAGCGAAGCGTGAGCATGAAGGTGGTGATGACGGCAACGCTAAGAAGAGGAGCCGTTTCATGAGGATGGCCCGCAAATTGCGGAACAAGGGGTTCGGGGTGACCTGTCCCGCGGAGTTCTGACGGGGACGCTCTGGTGGCACCCAAGACCTGGTGTTTTGGGTACGTATCCGACTAGGGGGACGTGAATACCTGGGGGTACTGGATACTGGCGCCACAATATCTATAGTGGCCAAGAAAATTTTACCTTGTGGGAGCCTGAAGAACACCATGACCACCGCCGCTATACGCATGGGGGATGGACATGTGGTGCACAGCTCCGGGGACTGTGAAGTGGAGGTACCTATGGGCTCTCGAACTATCGCCCATCGGTTCTATGTGATGGACACTGAGGCCTTCGACTTTGTACTGGGTACTGACTTCTTCGTACAGCACTCCCAGATACAATCCCTGACGATGCAAGCGCCCTACCTCCTCTACGTGGACCACGGCAGTGGCAGAGAGTCTGTGCCACTGGAGCAGTCGGAACATACCTCGAGTTACCTGAGACTATCGAAGGAGGAGCCCTCGCACATGATGGCGGCCTCCAAAACTGAGGACTATCAACTATTGGGGGAAGTCCTAGACCAAGGTCTGAAGGAGTTGGGTTACTCTCGAGAAGACCTAAGTGTGGAGTTGTTCGCCAGCGACAAGCAACACGTACTGGATCTTTACTGCAGCAAGGGGAAGAACTGCAGCTACAAATTTTACTGGCCCTCTTTCGGGATGGCCTACGGGAACCCCAGGTTCAGTGAACCGGGGAAGGTGCTGACCAAGGTGGCCTTGGAACGTTCCCGTATGGTCTTGTGTTCCCCCGATAGGGGAGCCCATGGGGGCAACGAGTACTGGCGAAACCTCCTGGACAGGCTGACTATCAGCTCTGTTCGTTTGCCTGATGAGGCCATCTACGTGCCTCTGGGACGCAAGACGCCTATTGGGAAGCCTGGATGGTGGAGCATGCTCAGCGTGGTGGACGGAAGTCTTACCACCATCCCCTGGGAGGACCTGGACCCGACTCTGGTCCAGGCTATACAACGAGAAAGCGATGGACTCGCCTTGGGTGACTTGAAGGATCACCTACGACCTCAAGATGCTGTTGAAACTACACCCGGAGGAGATGAGTACGTCGTGACTGACACCAACGCCCCCAACTCTCCCTGCCGTGTACCTGTTCCTGATGGAGTCTCTGAGTGTGGACTATCTGAGCTACCTAGCTCTATCCACTCAGAAGACGAAACTGAGCACGACGCCTTCTTCGTGCAGACCTGTGTGGAGGAAGTGGAGAACGCCGAGTACGTCGCCCCACTAAAACCCCTACTCTCCATGAGGGTGGAAGACCCCGTGGATGAAGAGCTGGACCCTCGATCCAGGCTCAGGGAGTATGTCTATTCCAAGAGGAAGTTGGTGGCGAAAAAGCTATGCTACGCGAAGCCTACCCGCAGCTCATGGCCACTGAAGCAAGGACGTATGGGAGACCTATCCCAACTGAAGGAGGACCTCGAACAGAAGATCACCACCTGGCAAAGGGAGGTAAATCTCAAGCTCATGAAGAGCGTGTGGGGCGCCCATGTGAGGACCCCAGAGGAGGACGACCTCTCGGAGGAATGTGTATGTGAACCCCCTCGAGCGTGCCTATGTTGCCATCGTCCACCGGAGATGGTTGAGCAAGACCTTCTATATGCCTACCAAGGGCTGAAGGATGCTACCGCGGGCGAAGAGTCGGTGGAGGACCACCTCCCGACGTCTATTCAAGGGGCAAGCAACTTACACTCCGACGAGGACATGGAGGACAAGATCAAGGTATTGAACCCGCGGGTACAGAAGCTTATAAGGACCTATCTGGAGGTGTTCGGAGAACTACCCCCTCCAGCCTCGTGTGACAAGCTGGTACAGATGGACCTCAAGCTGAAACCCGAGTTTGTGGGTCATAAGATCCGGAGGAGACCCTATCCAGCTCCTAAAGAGCAGGCCGACGAGATCGAGCGACAGATACAAGAGTGTATCGACGCTGGCCTAGTCCTGGAGTACAAGGACGGGGACTACCCCCTACACTGCAGCCCCTGTTTCCTGGTGGCTAAACCTCGGTCTACAGCCAAAGGGCTGGTAGTGGACTATGGAGAGCTGAACAAGAAGACGCTGAACCACTCAGGGTCCATTCCCAATATGGAGTCTACCCTGGAGAAGATAGCCTCCTGTCGCTACAAGACCAAAATGGACAAGCGAAGCGGATTCTGGCAAGTGGACCTGACGCCCAACGCACAGGAACTACTGGCCTTCATCACCCCTCAGGGGAGGGTGTTCAAGTGGAAGGTCATGCCGTTTGGCGTGGCTAACGCACCCGCTCTATTCCAAGAGCTGATGAACAAGATCTTGTCCATCCTACGAAGGAGACCTAAGGTGCAGGAGCTCATATCCCGTGGTGCCCAGATGGAGGCTCACATCGACGATGTATGCCTTGGGACCAATACCCAGGAGGATCACCTAATCCTCTTGGGTGAGTTCTTTGCGGTCTGCCAGGAGAACCACACTCGACTCAAGCTGGAGAAGTGTGCATTCATGCAGGAGACCATGCAGTACTTGGGGTTTGACGCTGGCTATGGGTGGTGGACCCCAGCGGCCTCTAAGGCCAAACCCCTGATGGATGCCAAGGTACGACACGAAGACCCCGAGAAAGGACTTCATGATGTACGCAGTTTCATTGGGGCGTGCAACTTCTATCGCCGCCACATCAAGAACTTCACCTATACCAGCGCCGTTCTGACGGACTTGATCAAGAAGAGTACTACTTGGCGCTGGGGCCCACAAGAGCAACAAGCGTTTGACGAGCTCAAAGACAAGGTAGCCAACGCTAAGTGCTTGGGCGTGCCTAAGGCACAAGGGGAGATTGTCCTGGTGACCGACGCCAGCAATGTGGGCGGTGGTGGAACGTTGTTCCAATGGCAAGCACTAGAGAAGGAGGAGTTCGACTCGGCCATTTCCCAATGGGGGACGGAAGGTCTTAACCGAGATGGAACCCTCAAGCACAGCTACCCTGACGACAAGGGGGTCCTAGTACCTCTGGGCCACTGGAACTGGAAGTGGAACCAGGCCAGGGGGAACTACTCCACCTATGAGCAGGAATTGCTCGCGGGTATGCTGGTGCTATCCTCACAAGCACGACTGTTGGGGAGTAACCCTGTGGTCTGGCTGTGCGACCAAGAACCGGTCCGCAGTTTCCAGAAGGGTCCCCCACCTGAGAAGGCCAAGCTACGGCGCTGGTGGACCTACCTCAGTCAACTACGGCTGACAGTACACCATATCCAGGGAGTGAAGAACGAATGTACCACTATATCAGCCGCAACAACTTCGACGCCCTGATTGGTGCCCGGTCTGAAGTGCTGGCTAAGGAGGCTTTCAGCCGTATGGACGTACACCTGGACCTGAACATGACCATGATACGCCCCCTGGATGGACTCCAGCAATCGGAGTACCTGAAAGAGTTCGGGGATATCTACAAGCGCCTGGAGAAACGCCTTGAACCCCTCCTGGTCAACCAAGACCACTGGAAGAGGGACAAGAGCTACCTATGGCACGAGGACCGTATTGTGGTGCCTAGTGACCGAGTCCCAGCGCTGCTGAAGTGGACCCATGAGTCCAGTGGTCATGTGGGTGCTGACCGTACCCTGAGGCTGTTCAAGCAGTGGTTCCACACTACGTGGACTGACGACCAACTGCGGAAGACCCTCCAGCCTATCGTGGACAAGTGCCCGTGCAGGTCCTGTAAACCTGGGGATATCAGGGACAGAGGTCTCTACTCGACCCTGCCCATCCCTCACTGTGCTAACAGTGTTCTATACGTGGACTACACGGAGATGCCGAAGTCCGGGGGCTATGACTTCGCCCTCGTGGTAACCTGTGGGTTGACCAGGTTTACCAGGGTGTTCCCATGTACCAAGCACATCACCGGGGAGGAAACTATCAAGATACTCCTGGAGGAGTGGTTTTGTGTCTATGGGGCGCCCAAGGAGATCAACTCCGATGAGGACGTGCGAGTACGCTCAGATACTGGCTGGTACAAGAGGGTCCTGAGATCCCTCAATGTCCAGGTGTCTACGGGGATTCCCTACTCTCACACGAGCAACCCCCTATGTGAGCGACAGATCCGTGTCCTGAAGGAGAACGTACGGATATGGTGCAAAACTGAACGCACCAGAGACTGGGTGAGACTACTCCCCGTCATATACTGGATGATGAACTCCCAAGAGAGTTCGGCTACTGGCTACTCGCCCCATGAGCTATTCCTGGGACGCCCGGCATGGTTCCTACATGCCCCCTATCCAGAGGACACCCATTCTTCTGTGGGTGAATGGGTCCAAGAGCAACAAGCGAAGGTGGACAAGGCCAAGGCTATGCTCCGGAGAGTGAGGGAGCGTCAGTGGAACAAGAAGAACAAGCACCGAGTACCGGCCACCTACCAAGAGGGGGACTGGGTGCTGATGCACCACAGTCGACTACCCGCCTGGCCACGCTCTACCAGCGATTACCCATACTTCGGGCCGTACAAGATTCTATCTGTGGATGGTCACCGTATCACTGTGCGGTGTTCTCCCCGACTAGGGGGGACCCTGGTGTGCGCTGCTCAACACCTGAAGCGCTACCATGATCCTGAAGACCTCTGTGGGGAGGAGTGGAAGCTGAACGACGAGGAAATCGCCACTCTGGACCTACAAGGGGCTGCCAGCCCTATGGAAGCTGAAGGTGAACTCCCCGACATGAACGCCGAGGAGATGGCTAAGGAAGGCTTCTACATGGTGAAGTCTGTCCTACGCCACCGCTATCGCCAGGGTTGGCGCTTCCTCACCCTCTGGGAAGGGTTTGGAGTCGAAGAGGCCACCTGGGAGCCCTTCTCTGCATTTGTTCTACCGGAGGGACGCCTAAGCTCAGTTCTGGTTGACTACTTGTCCCATAACAACCTTGGTGAGTTGCTGAGGCTCGCTGAGACGCTTGCCTCCAAGACTAAAGCTAGGGACTGAACCCTACCCTTACCTGCCAAAGCGTATGTGTGAGTGTGCTATTCCTAAGGTCCTGAGAGCAAGCCGCAGAAGTGGTGTCCTAATTATACCCAAGTCTGCGCCCTTGCTGAACCTGGAGGGTTGGCTTATTGATGCCACGGGGTACGCCCCAGGTCTCCCCTCCACTACGCGCCCAATTTCTGTGCTGGCGCAAAACCTTGGGGGAATACCCAGCGTGCTAATCCAGGTATTGTTTTCCCTACCTATCTGTCTACTACAGGGAGGGGTGGCCAAAAGCTATGAAGGCATGAAAACGCCGTTTTGCTATGTGGCCAAAACACTGACCTAACCACTGCCACAGCCCACCAACCCTGCTAAAATTGCAGGAAACGGGTGGGACAGTGACACACGCACTACAGGTCCTACACACCCTACAGTGGCACCATCCTGGCGGGCGAGCACTGGGGCAACTGGCTCAAGCCCCCACGCAGGACTACCACTCCTACACGCACACTCTACTGGGCGTTGCGAAGGCAAAGATCTCGTGGGTCCTAGCGACCCTCCTGTGAAATGACAAGAGAACACAGCGCTGCTAAGCAACTGTGGCCTAACAGGGGACGCCACAACGTGTTTCCCCTGCTAGGGCTTGGAGGGAAGAGGTGCTCTTGCGTGCACGGGGCAGATGTCGATGAAGTCGGACTCCCTGCTCTGCCGCAGGCAGAGGCGGAGTTACTTGTTTGTGTGATCTGCGCCCTTGTTTAGCAGGGCATAAAAAAATGCTGCTGCACCAATCACCCTACCTGCCCACCTGTAAAACAAAGGCAAATGAAAGGGCGTTTGCGGCGGAGGAACCAAGCCACACTCCAGGTATTATACCCTTCTCAGTGTGACCTATAATACACTGTCCGCAAACACGCTGGAAGACCAGCTACCCTTGTCAAGCAAGCAAGCGTTAAGGGACTCCTCAGGTTCTCTTAAAGAACGTACCGAGGAGCCCCTGGGTAGCCTAAACAAGGTTTACCGTGCGCACTTCGCGTGGCCTAACCTTTAATGCGTGTGTGCATGCACGAGTATGCGCGACGTTGTTGGGCAAACCTGCCCATCTCTTCACCAATCACGACTCCACCAGGGGGTGGCCCCGCCTGGGCTTACTCACCTACTCACCTACTTACTCACCTACCTACTTACTCACCTACCGCTGGGAGAGAGAGCAAGTGAGGTGCGCACGCGAAGAACGTTGCTATGCACTTGTGTGTATGTCTAATCACCCTGATCTGACCGCTAATCATCTGCAATCTTTCTAATCAATCCCTCTATCGCGTCCTATCGTTGTTAGCGCTGCTACAAGACTCGTTCACGGAGACACGAGACGAGCAATGTGTATGCGGCATACGAGACGAGCATACCTGTAGTTTATACCTGATTCATTGAAGTCTTTTTCGTTGATTGTCGAATTCTTGAATTTTCGAATCTTCTATTAGTGTGGGTGGAATCTGTATGTTTATTTATTAATGTGTGTCTCGTCATTTTCAAGACTACGTGAGACATACGTTTATAATTCCATTATTTCTCCATTTTCTGGCGCTTCGCTAGGAGCCGCTCCTGCGCGCCGCCATTTTATGCGTATGAATTTCTGGATTTAAAAAATTCAGAGATGACTATAATTTCTATAAAAATGTGCTTCTGATGCACAATTGGATTCTGCTCAGGTGTGTCGTTTCAGAAAAATTCTACGCCGTCATTTGACGGATTTTGGTGTCGTCGCTTCGTTTTTGCGTGGATTCGTCCATAATTCTCCCATTCCTGCCTCTGCAGATACCCACGCGCAGCCTCGCTGAGTAGGCCGTGTTCGGGCCGAAACGCAGGTGCCTGGAGAGACTGAGCAGAACCCAAGACCCCACCAAGGGGCAATTTAATTTTTTTGAGACTCCCTTCGCCCTAAGACAGGTCACAGGTCGCCAGCAGGTTTACGAGAACCCATGCGAGTGTGTATATTGTGTCTTGCGTTTGGGTTGTGTCGACGCTGCGTCTTGGAGGGAGGGATGCATATGCACATGTTTTGGCATGCTCCCATACTAACCCAACCAAGCCACAGGAGCCCCGGCAGCGCCATGAGCGCTGAGTCTTCTGTAGGATATGTTACAAACAGAGCAGCACAAGAGCGCCAGCCATGGTGAGCGCCCATTTTTCAGTGTGAGGGAAACTATAGGTATTTTAAAGTAGATGTGGAAACCAAGGAAAGGCCAAGAAAAATTCCCTTTTTCCTAAAATGCGACAGTGGTGGCCACCACAGCACAGGGGGGGAGTAAGAAAAAGTGCTTTTCCATTGCTTTGAGGCATACTCTAGTTGTATTAGAGATGCACTGAGCATCCATGCATTTTTATCCTAGTATTGGTCCCACCAAAACTGGTGATAACACGGTTTGACCTATGGAACCAAACACCCAATCAGGATATGGAGTGGACCCCTTAATCCCCTTTCAATGTGAAGCTATTCATCCTTTCTTGAGTTGACTGAGCACTGACATACCTAAGGTAGAGCCTATGAATTTATCTATGTTTTTCCATGAATACTTATCTGCCCTAGTGGTATACACCCTAGGGGGCTAGGCACCTCTTTTTGATAGGTCCTGGGTTCAATTCCTGGTCAGCCTAGCTAAGTAGGAAGATCCCATGTGACATGGCAGTGACCTCATCGCCACATACCATGCCACCTCAGCACATATGGGACCCAAAACAAAGAGTGCACATCTCCTGAGATGGCACTATGGAGAGAGAGTGACCATGGGGCAGTTTTCTAACTCTTTTCCCAAAACATTTCAGCTATCTTTGTGAATATGCATTCATTTGTGACCTGAGTTGCAGTTTCTGTGAATATCCAATCATCTTTCACTGTTTACACTGCAGCCCTTCATGCTTTGATCCTGATCTTCTCCTCTTTGCATACTTCTGGCTTGGGTTATCCTGGACTGACTCTATTTCTGCAAACAAAAGGTTTTCATCTTCCAAAACAAGCAGCAGGAAACCCTACACCTACAGCAAGCAGCAGGAGAAGCAAAAACACAGTGCTGAAAACACTATAAACTTTTCTTCACATGGGCCTCCCACGGGGGGCGGATGGCGAGTGGGCCTCCCTCGGGGGGCGGATGTCACATGGGCCTCCCACGGGTGACGGATGTCACATGGGCCTCCCACGGGCGGCGGATGTCACACGGGCCTCCCACGGGGGGCGGATGTCACATGGGCCTCCCACGGGGGGCGGATGTCACATGAGCCTCCGACGGGGGGGGGATGTCACATGGGCCTCCCACGGGGGGCGGATGTCACGTTGGCCTCCCACGGGGGGCGGATGTCACATGGGCCTCCGGCGGGGGGCGGATGTCACATGGGCCTCCCACGGGGGGCGGATGTCACATAGGCCTCCCACGGGGGGCGGATGTCACATGGGCTTCCCACGGGGGCCGGATGTCACATGGGCCTCCCACGGGGGGCGGATGTCAGATGGGCCTCCCACGGGGGGCGGATGTCGCATGGGCCTCCCACGGGGGGCGGATGTCAGATGGGCCTCCCACGGGGGGCGGATGTCACATGGGCCTCCCACGGGGGGCGGATGTCACATAGGCCTCCCACGGGGGCGGATGTCACGTGGGCCTCCCACGGGGGGCGGATGTCACACGGGCCTCTCACGGGGGGCGGATGTCTCATGGGCCTCCCACGGGCGGCGGATGTCACAGGGGCCTCCCACGGGGGGCGGATGTCACATGGGCCTCTCATAGGGGCCGTACGTCACATGGGCCTCCCACGGGGGGCGGATGTCACATGGGCCTCCCACGGGGGGCGAATGTCACATGGGCCTCCCACGGGGGGCGGATGTCACATGGGCCTCCCACGGGGGGCGGATGTCACATGGGCCTCCCACGGGGGGCGGATGTCACATGGGCCTCCCACGGGGGGCGGATGTCACATGGGCCTCCCACGGGGGGCGGATGTCACATGGGCCTCTCACAGGGGGCGTACGTCACATCGGCCTCCCACGGGGGGCGGATGTCACATGGGCCTCTCACGGGGGGCGGATGTCACGTGGGCCTCCCACGGGGGGCGGATGTCACATGGGCCTCCCACAGGGGGCGGATGTCACATGGGCCCCCCACGGGGGGCAGATGCCACATGGGCCTCCCACGGGCGGCGGATGCTCCAATAGCAGAAATCCTCAAAAATTTCTCACTGAGTTGTGATGCCGTGCAATGAGCCGGCACCACAGTACTCTCGTAGGTATCCCTGAAGAGATCTACATTGGTCTTATTCCTCGCCTCCTATTTCACCTCCTCCTTTACCTCCTTGTAGCAGAGGCATCGGCGGAGATGGCGGTCCTCAATGGGGCCGGCGATCTTCGGGGGTCTGGAGGCCAGGATTTCGCAAATCCGGGCCTCCTCACCCAGGGCACGCCCCACTGACAGTTCCCACCTTCTCCATTTCAGGGGGTAGTGGTGCACGGTTTCACCCTTTCCATCCTACTTGGGACGGAGGTTGGCCCGCTGCAGGTCCCCAAGGGATGTGGGGTCCAGGTAGGGGGTTGCCTGATGACCATAGGCCCCTGGCCCCGTGGTTGTCCAGAATTGGTTGAAGGTAGTGGGGTTATCCACAGGGCTCGGGGCCGGGTCATCAGGAACTTCCGGAAAGGCCATACCCCAAGCAGGAATCCCTGCTGGTTTGACCTTCGGAAGTTCCTCGTCCTCCCGCCATCTCAGATTTACCCTGGGGTCAAAGTTTTTCCGAGCATCAAAGTGTAATAGAAACTACTTGGCCCAACCCTCTTGGTGTAATCACCCCCCCCCCGAGTGTTGAGTCTAGCAGGGAACTGTAATGGGACTGAACAGGATTTTAAATTACTTCAACCTGATAGCCCATAGCATCATGATGACGTGATGATAAATGCTAATTGTTTGCATATGAAGTTCAATCTTTATCGTCACATTGAATAGTTGCTTGCTCTGAAGATCGCGCATTCAAGGTGCCAGATCATGTCGCAGAGGGCATTGTAGAAGTAAAGTGCTTGTTTCGAAATATAGCGATTTCAATGAAGATTGTTATGTAATTAGATGATCATGACTAACATTTGTGGATTTTACATTTCATTGCTAATGTATATTAGCAATCAATGTTTTTGACATGACTGAGCGTACTGAAGGAGATTACGGAGATCATCATTTACAAGTATTCACAAGTATTTGTTTGCTGCTTGCTATTCGCTTCGTGATGTGCCAGGGAGAAAGGATAGACAAGACAAGAGGTATGACTCAGAAAAGTTACAAAACATTGATTGCGTTCCTGGTGGAAATCACGACCGTTAGCGTTGCTGTGACAGCTTCAAGAAGAACAGTGGGATCGTCGGCTTGCTCCTTGACCACGCTTTTGTACTTCGCTTTGGCTGTGGTAACATTCACGTGAGCTCCGCAAGTGGGTGCAGCAGGTGCAAGGACGGCGGCGAATCTGATAGTGGCAAAAGTTTGGACAGTGCGTTTAGTAAAACACGAGTGCGTGTCCCAGATACTCGCGCTGTCCAGAAGCTCGTGCTGTTCTGGATGCTCGTAAGGAGTACTTGTAGCACCAAGCTGTGCAAGAGATCATCTTTCCTCGTGTCCTACAAGCAGGGTTTTCGTCACCGCCCAGTCCAGTTTGCACCTCTGCTAATCTTGAGTGAGGCCGCCATCGCTGTTCACCAAGATGTATGGCACCGCCGGCTGCTGTGGAAGTGAGTTCTGAGGTGGCGGACCCGGAGCTGTCAGTTGCTGGCTCGTTGCCTGCTGCTGCCGCTGCTGATGCTCGCGCGTTGCCTGTTCCTGAATGACAGCGCCGTCGCGGCCCTCATGCTGATCGTGCCAATGCATGTCTTGGCGCAAAGACAGCAGTTGCAGCGCGCTACTGCTATCACGAAGGAGTTCGCCGTGCTGCGCTGTGGGTCTGCAGTGCGCTACTGCCTCTTCGCAGCGCGCTACTGCTATCACGACGGAGTTCGCCTTGCTGCGCTGTGCGTCTGCAGCGCGCTACTGATATCACGAAGGAGTTCGCCGTGCTGCGCTGTGGGTCTGCAGTGCGCTGCTGCCTCTTTGCAGCGCGCTACTGATATCACGAAGCAGTTCGCCTTGCTGAGATGTGGGTCTGCAGCGCGCTACTGCCTCTTTGCAGCGCGCTACTGCTATCACGAAGGAGTTCGCCCTGCTGCGCTGTGGGGTTGCGCGCAGCACTTGTGTGCGCTGCTGGGTTGGGTGCTGCTAAAGTGCTCGGCTCCAAGTTGTTTATGTGGCGCTTTGTGTCCTCCCTCTCTCTGCCAATACACGCGCTGCTCGTGAGTGGCATCTCAATGATTTTGCTGCACATCTGCAAAATTGACTTGTGTGGGGAGGCCTCAGGTGCCTCCAAGAGCCTTTTGTTCTTATTGCTCCACTTGTACTGATATGCGCCCTTCCTTTTGTTTTTCAAAACCATGTTTTGGAGTTTTGAGGTTGCACACACCTTTTTGGACCTCACTCACCACGTGTTAGCTCCTGATTGTCTTTGCGATACTCAGCGAGTTCGGCCTTGTGGGTGGCCCCTTGCCTACATGATACATGGGCGGAACGGTGACTAGGCCCACAAGAAGGGCCTTGCCACGTGCTCAGGCCCAGATTTGCTTCATCGCTAGGCTAGGCCCACAAGAAGGGCTTTGCCAATTGCGACTCCACGAGGGTGTGTAGGTGTTGCCTCCAGGGGACTAGGCCCACAATGGGGGCTTTGGCAGTTGAGGGTGAATCGTGGCCTAGGCCCATTATGGGGCCTTGACCCATGAGTTAGAGGTGGTAACCATCACTCATTTAGTTTCCAAAGATTGCTTTAACACAATGTAACGGCAGCAGTGACAGCACTCAATTATACACTGATGTGATCAGAATTCCAATGATTCTCAGATGTACATTAGTGCAGTAAATTTTCCGTTCTGTTTCATGTTTTCCGTTCGCCGCCAGATGTCGCCTGTGAGCGCGCGTCGAGTCGCATTTGTCTTTCATGATTTCCCAATCGGATTTATTTAAATTATTTCGAATGATTTCACGATGTGTCATTAATTGCGATGAATGCGCATTGAGATTCTATGTCTGCTCCATTTTTGTAGACCGGGTTTTCGTACTCTTCATATCTCACCATGGAGTTCAAAGGACTTACAAGTGCTTCGCATATGTCCTTCCAAGAGGCTGGATATGGGTCTGAAGAGGGTCAGTTGGGTTCGGAGATATCAGGGGCAGTGTCGGGCGTTACGACCCCTGGGGCATCAAGGCTGCAAGCTTCGCAATCACAAGAAAGATCAACCACTATGCAGTGGTTACATGGTAGCAGAGGAAATCATGACTCTGCTTCTGGAATCTCCACTGACACTCTGAGATCATCGGACTTTAGCGGGGCTATTACTCATTCTGGGTCGCTGCGTGTTCCCCCCGAGGTTACCTTCGTAGCATCTCCCCAACAAACCGAGGATCATCCGTCAGAGTGCCCTTACTGTGGCCATAAACATTGGCCTGGTGTACATACTTGTGCTGATTGCTGTATGAACGCCCCACCCAACCTTAAACCCGGTGGAGAATCTCCCTCCTCGAGTGAATCTGGTTCCTCCTCTCACGCTTTGCCTGATCTGGAAGACAGCAGCAGCGAAGGAGAGCAGGCTGAAGCTGAAATTAGTGGTGATTACTGGGAAAACCACTTTCAGCAGATCTGGAATGAGGAATTCCTGCAAAGGCAGAATTGGCTGCTGGCTGAGGCGGGCTATCGTCGCCGCCTGAGGGACTGGTTCAGGGCGTCGTGCCAGTTCCTCAGGGACAGCGGCCGGTCGAGATTCGACGCCCAGCTGCAGGAGCAAGAGGATTGGGAAGAACTGCTGGACCAGTTCGACCACCAGGCCGCCGTGATGGTGCAGATGGCCATCATCGCCGAGGAGAGACGGCAGAATCTGTGTCAGCAGCCTGGTCCGTCAGGCGCCTGGAGTCGAAACGACGACGAGGTCGACGAAATGAGTTGTGATTCGACACATTCGCACCTCGCCAGGGAGCAACTGTCCAAACTCCCCAGCTCTGCCTCAAGTGTTGACACTTGGGTCGACGAGGTCAGAAGCAAAGGAAAGGGGACAAGATGCCCTTCCTGTGGCGAGTGCGCCAAGGACTGCTCCTGTCGGAGACAGATTTCGTCGCTGGAATCAAGGGTGAAGGAGCTGAAGAACGCCGCCAAGGAGAAAAAGAGGGATGATGACAACAAGTGGAAGGAGATGGAACAGAAGTTGGTGAAGCTTACAGATCTGGTACAAAATCTGAGCACTACTGGGCTCTCTGGACCAGCGCCTACAATGGCAAGCCACCCAGCACCTACCTCCTCAGCTGCACCCACATCCACGCCTTACGGCGTTCCACATTCTCCAGCACCCCCAGCTTTTACTGGCCACCAAATTGGTTCACATCCAGCTTTTACTGGAATTTCTGGTATCCCCCCTACTGGATTTACAAGTCCAATTGGGTTCAATCTGGGTACTGAAGGAGGAGAATCTTCGTCGGAGAGGTCTGTACTGTCCGTGGGTACTGTTGCTGATATTGATGGAGAAGCAAGGACCACTGTGAAGGAGCGATCCATGGCCCTGAAGAAGAAGGACAGGCAGCAGAAAGAAAACGAGGCAAAAATCAAAGAAAAGCAGAAGAAATTGAAGGAGATGAGGATGCATCAAGCAGGATCAACGACGTTCGTGCAGCCTACTGTGGACCAGGCGTTGCTGGCGGCCGCAATTGCGCAGGCACAGGCAATGGGAGGCGCCGCAGTCAACCCAGTCTTCGTCAATCCGGTTGGAACAGCCACAAATTTCAACCTGAACCATCTGCTGATCCCGTTGCACATGAGGCTTCGAGGTTCAGTGATGAAGCAGCCCAAGTTCTCGGGGCACCCCAATTACTGGGCGTCCTTCGAGAGGCAGTTCATGGTGTGGCTGCAGACGGAGAAGCTGGACAAGGAGCTCTGGATCCTTGGGCTGATGGACTGCTTGACGGGCAAGCTCAGGGAAAGTACCTACAATCTTTATGTCGAAAGACAAAATCAAGGGAACCCCCTGAGTTATGAGGAGCTGTACCGCAGTCTGAAGAAGAAAGGCTCTCGACTACCTGAAGATCATTACAGGAACCGTCTGGAGAACTTCAGGGCGATCAAGAAATTATTTCTGGAAGAGATTCAAATTGCAAGGCAAGATTGGGAGTTTTTGGTGCAAGAGGCGGAGAACTCTGGAGAAGGACTTTCTGAAGGCGAAATGAAGAAGATCCTCCTGAGCAAGCTCACGCCGGAGACCAAGCAGAAGATCAGGGACTCTCAGGCGGACCAAAAGGTTCTGGGCAACTGGGTTGAAGTCCGAGGATTACCAGAAACTATGGGAAAAATGGCTGTTCGTGACTTGCTACACTCTATCAGTGCTACTGGATTGAAAGATATCACTGTTCGTGAGGGCAGATGGAGAGTTGGTTTCCACGATTCTGAACAGTCGGAGTTTTTCTGCAGCATGGTGGATGGAAAAGTGAAGTATAAGGGAACAGTTTTGAAGGTACGACCGTGGATCTTCTCGTATGGAGTCGAGCAGATCTGGGACCAACTTGAAAAGTATGCAAACTTAGAACGTCAGAAGTCCCAGGATGCACATGGCTTCGGGGGCAAGGTCAACGCCGTTGGTGAGAAGGGATGCTCTGTGTGCATTGCCCTTGGAAAAGAAGGTCGAGCGGCGACTCACACGACGGCAGATCACAGATGGACGCCCTCAGATCTCAAGACAATTCAGTCCAAAATGGATGGAAAGGGAAATTCTCCCAAAAATCCCCAGCAGGATGGGGCACGAGATGCTGACCAGCATGGAAGGGGGAAGGGTAAAGGGCAGTCCAAAGGAAAGAACAGAGACTGGACACCAAAAGATTACTCGCAGCAAGGCGGAGATCCAAGCGACTCAAGATGGACCGATGCTGGTGGAAAAAATGGTGGAAAAATGGCCAAAAAGGTGGAAATGGCAAGGGAAAGTCCGGGAATCAAGATGATTCCAAGGTGAATGGCAACCCCCTGTACGCGGAGACGCCAGCGAACAAGACCTTCGGCAACAACAAGGATACTGGAGGTCGAGGCAAGGGCGGATCCAACGAATCCAACCCCAATTCCAACACCTCCAACAACAAAGGCCAAGGAGGTAAGAAAGGTGGTAAGGGGAAATCATTTGGAGGTCGTGGACGTGGAAAAGGAGTGAATGCTGTCGAAGCAGGAGAAGAATGGGTTGACGAAGGACAAGTACAGGACGTACAGCCGAACGAAGAAGAAGAATGGCAATAGGGAAGCCAACTTGACCCAAATCCCAACACTGGGGTTGAGTGGCAGGAGGAAAAACCCATCAGGGTAGTTGGGGCGGTCGATGGACGCTGCTGGGACCGGCTGGCGCGGTCCTCAGGCCTCCTCTACCCTGCCTGGGTCCTCAGCGCTGTCCGGCGAGGCAAGCAGCGCCAGTTTGTCTGCTGCATCCAGGTCAGATCGACGGATGGTAAGGTTAAACTTGCCAGATGTCTGATCGACAATGGTTCAGAGGTGAATCTGGTGCGAAAAGGCTTTCTGCAGGAGGATGAGACGAAGATGTCCTCCACCCCTGTCCAGCTGGAGGGAGTCAGCGGACATCGCCTTGACGGTGGCGACAGAGAAGCAGAATTGGCGGTCAGATTGGTCAAACAATCAGTCTGGAGTGTGGAAGAGACGGTCACTGAGGAGTGGTTTGCTGGAAAGTTCTATGAAGCCAGCATAAAGTATGATTTATTCCTGGGTCAACCCTGGCTTCACGCCCACCGTGTGTCGCCCATGGGACACAGGACATGCTTCCTCCAAGATCCGTCGACCACCGACCCATCCGATCTGTATTATCTGCACCCATATACCAAGAGTATCCACCAATTCAAGGAAAGAAACAAGCTGCATTTTCAGCAAGATGGGCAGGAATGGACACGGAATCAAGAAGAATTCGAAGAAGGAAAGGTGGATTCGTTGAACAGCAAGAAGTGGAAGTCAGTTTGCTATCGAGTGGTCGAAAAATGGCGGGACATTCTGGTGGATTATTTCGAAAAGAACCACAACTTTCGTCCTGAAGTTGATGCTTTTGCAAACAAAAAGAATAAAAGATTTCCGAAGTTCTACGACGATGCCTGGAGTGAGGACTGGTCTGAACCTCTTTGGATCAATCCGCCCTTCGACGTTTTCCCTCGTGTAGTGCAGAAGCTGAAGCAATCCGGCGCAAAGGCGATTTTAATTGTCCCCAATTGGCCAAGACAAGAGTGGTTCAAGGACATTATGGACATTTCAATCGACATTGTCGAGCTTCCGCACAAGGGCGTGAAGCTGTATTGCGAAGACAATGGCAAGACTTTGCCACAGCGTTCGTGGAGCACGTTGGCGTGCTTAGTTGACGGGAATGTGGGAGATTATTGGCAAGATGGCAGTGAAATGGGAACAGAAGAGGTTATCTCAAATTCCTCAAGAATCGACGAAATTGGAGTGGATGAAGACGATCGAGAGCGGAATCCCGACGTATCGTCGCGGAAGGAGGGAAGGACAATCGGCGTCCCTCAAGAGAACGCCTCCATCCATTACAATTCGTCCCCATCAGACAAGAATCAAGCAAAAAAAGTCAAGATTTCAAGCAAGAATGAAGACAAATCTCCAAGAATCTCGCCTGAATTGACAGGAATGAAGCTGAATTTGTCCGACCATCCCTTCAAGACATTCGTGGACCCCTTTCATTGGTGGGATCCGACGGAGGAACGAGCTCAGGTGAGCTTCATCCGCCAGCAATGCGACGAAGAAGTTTGGAATGAAGTGGCCAAGAACATGAGACCACGACCAACAATTCGCAAATTGGTGGACATAATGTCGGTGATTAAATGTGGGAATCAGGTCGACGGAGACAAGATATCTGCAAGAAGGGACGCAGTGTTCGAAGATTATCAAGATGACGTGCTGAGTGGGAAGTTGTGGAAAAGGCCCCCAATTCGATGTGAAAATGGGGAAGCCAAGATTGATATAATCGAAGGCTCCAAGGTTCACAAACAACGTCCATTCTATCTCCACGGCACCAAAGCAGATGCCCTGCGAAAGATTATTGAGCGCAATCTCCATGAGTTCGGTTGGTTGGAGGGCTGCATGAGTTCTGAGTGGTGTTCAGCACCATTTACTGTGCCAAAACCCCCACCTGCTGACCAATCCAGCACAGATGCTTGGCGTCTAGTGGTGGATTACAGAGCCCTGAATGCCGCCACAGTACCAGACGCGCATCCTCTTCCTCTAATCGAGAAGGAGATCGCTGCGGGAGCAAAAGGCAAGCTCTTTACTGTGTTGGATTTGCGCCATGGCTTTCATCAGATGCCCCTTCGAAAGGAGGATAGGCATTTGACGGCAATGTGCACGCCCTGTGGCACTGTCCAGTGGACTGTACTGCCGATGGGTCTGAAGAATGCGCCGTCGATGTTCCAGAAGATGATGGAGACTATTTTATTTCAGAAGCACAAGTCTCTGGATTTACAAGACTTCTGCAGCATCTACATTGACGACCTTCTGATTGCCACGCCGTTGGGAAAAAACTTTGATGAGTGCCTGAAGTTGCACGAAGAATAAGTTCGAAAAGTTCTCGAAGTCCTTCGACAAGAGAAGCTCGTGTGTGGACCCAAGAAGGGCAAGATGTTCCTCCGATCGGTGGAATTTTGTGGCTCTGTCTTGGAAGATGGGACAAGAAGACCAGCCCCAGGAAAAATGGCTGCCCTGCAGCTCTGGGAAAGGCCTAAAACCATCACGCAGCTTCGTGCCTTTTTAGGCTGCTGCAATTACTACCACGAGTTCCTTCCTCTCTACGCCAAGTTCTCTGGTCCATTGACAGAGTTACTGAAGGTTGGCAAAATAGAAGGAAAGAAGGGATCTCAAGTCAAGCTCAAGTTGACGCCAGAATGTGAAGAAGCCTTTACTGGTCTCAAGGAAGCACTGGCGAATGTGGTTACATTAAAGACAGCGTGGTTGGATGGAAGACCTTTTTATATTCGTACAGACGCCAGTCGCTACGCCATTGGTGCTACGATCGAACAAGTCGACGACGAAGGTCACCATCACCCTCTGACTTTCTGGTCTCGCAAGCTTACAACAAGACAGCGAAATTGGAGTCCAAGGGAACAAGAAGCCTACGCAATTCTTTGTGCCTTACGGCGCTATGAAGGTTGGATCTTGGGCCACCGCGTTGAGGTACTGACTGACCACAAGTCACTGGAGAGCTGGAGGACAGGACATGTGGATACCCCTGGTGGACCAGCTGGGAGAAGAGGCCGTTGGCATGAAACTCTCAGCAGATTTGACCTCCATGTGACTTACATTCCGGGTCGCTACAACACAGTGGCGGACGCCCTGAGTCGCTGGGCCTACCCAGCCTCTGAGGCTTACTCTGAAGTGAGTTTTCATGGGACAGCGACGGATAAAGCTGAAGTGATCGAGTTCGACAAGGAGGAACAAGCACTGATCAAGAAACATTGTCTCCAATGTTCGATTAAAAATCGGATGAAGGTGGATTCGGTCAGATGCAAGGAGATTACCAAGGCAGATCAGACTGCAGGAGTTAACTCTGACTCTGAGTCGTCGCTGCCACTCCTGAATGTGTTTCCTCTGACGAGATCCAAGTCGAAATCCACGCTCCCTCCACAGCAAAAGGACAAGGAAACTTCCTTCATCTATGTGGATTGGACGAAGATGTACAAGGAGGACAGGTTCTTTGGGTCTGTATACCACAAGTTGAAAGGGGACAAGCCTTACGACTCTGAAGAGACGTCTGATTTCAAAATCCAAGGCGACAAGTTATTTTGGCAAGGACGGATTTGTGTTCCTGATTGTCTGATTGACCAATATGTCAAACATTGGCATCGGAATGAGACAGCCCACACACATTCTCGTGTGCTGGAACAGGAGCTACGCCACAGAGTGTACACAAGGGACCTCAAGGGTGCCTGTGAACGAGTTGCCAAAGGATGCAAGCAATGTCAGGCGACCATCCCTAAGAATCAAAAGGCAGAAGGATTACTGAAGGGATTACCAATTCCTGAGAGGCTGTTCGACAAGGTGACGGCGGATGTCTTCGAGTTGGGACAAATCCAAGAGGAATGTCTCTACACGAGGAAGCCTATCGATGGGGTTTTGTTAATTCAAGACCGCCACAGTGGCTACATCCAAGTCCTCCCTTGCAACACGAAGCATCTCACCTCTGAAATGGCTGCCAAGTGGACTGCAAGTCAGTGGATGAGTAACTGGGATGTACCCAGTGAAATTCTGACGGACAGTGGGAAAGAGTTCATTGGGACTTGGTGGGAGAACATGTGTGCCCTATGGGGAGTTCATCACCTTCATGCCCGAGTCTACGACCATCGAGCTCTCCCTGCTGAACGCGCTGGAAGGATTCTTATCTCCATTCTGAGAAAATTCCTGGCGACTGAAAAAGACTACAATTGGTTGGAGACAATTTACTGTGTCTTGAGAAGATACCATCGCACGGAGAATTACACTGGATTAAGTCCGAATGAGCTGGTTTTTGGTCGTGAGAAGATGGGTCCAGGACCAGTGATGTATCATCCAAGGCAGTGCTACGAAGCATCACAATGGTTTGAGAAGATCAAGGATTTAGAGTCCAAGTGGATCCGAGCCAAAGTGGAAAGTCAAGCAGATTGGTTGAATTTCAAAAATAAGTCAAGAACGCAAGGAAAACCCTTCGAGAAAGGCCAGCAAGTTTGGCTTCGTAAGTCACACGAGACCCTGAAGGACGACAACAAATTGTTACCTTTGTGGGATGGCCCATTCCAAGTCAAAAGTCAACTAAGTGAGACTACATTCAACATTGAGATTGAGCCAGGAAGGCATCAAGAAGTACATCGAGATCGTTTGAAGGCCGAAGTACCCTGCCCCAAAGGAAGGTTCAAGCCTCTCTATTGGACTTCGAAGTACCTAAGCGACAGGAAGATGGTCACAAGCAGTTTCGAGTTGGAGAAGATTCTTGAGTACAAGAAGAATGCTCGAGGCAAGTGGTACTTTCTGTGCAGATGGAAAGGATTCGGTCCAGAACAAGACAAATGGGAGCCAGCTTCAAGTTTCATCCATGGGTATACGGATACTTTCATCAAGTTCCTGAAGAAACACCCTGAGATTGACAAAGAGCTCTCGCTGATCAAGGATTGTGTCACCAAGGAAGACTTACAAGCACAAGAAGAAGCTCCAATCGTGGCATCATCCATCCCTGACAAGATCTGATCAGAATTTGGGTCGCCGAAACTTTCGAAGAGGTTTACGGTCGACATATACCCTTGGCATGGGGACAATACAGTCCTGACGCATCGTCTATGTGGTTCGATGAACAGATGATGGGACATTCTGGGGTCATCCTGGTCATTCCATCCATCATTCCCATCATGGTCATCATGTGAATCATGTGCTTCATCTCAGATGATTCCAATCCGAAGATCCGAAAGGCCATTATCCTCAACCACGACGACACTATCACCCTTTGCTGTCTGCTGGACCCCTCTACTCGCCTTGGGAAGGACTCGTTCGAGTTCGTGCTCATTACAGAGATTCTGGCACATGACTGAGTCTGATCCATTTCATGTGTTTGACGGATCTGCTCAGAATGTGATTTCCATCAGCTCTTACATTGAGACGGTTGGTTCGTTTTCCATTAGACCACTGTCAAAGGGCTTATATAGACCAAGTGACGACGATGGTGTTCTTACTTGTGTCGACTCGCTGTTCATCTGTGGATTGTGTTGGAATCCCCCTCAGAATCAGCTCAATTTTGGCAAATTCTCAGTACCAAGCATTGGATGCTTATACATTCTGGGACTATAACGAGTCAATTACCACTTCTGGCTCATACTGGATTAAACATGAAGCCCGGGGAACAATACTGACAGTGGGGTAGCCCTCACTGGGTTTTCTTGGCTATCATACTTTAAATGATTGGATTTCCATCATGGGATTCATCATCATCATGAGGATTTGACCTGGATTGGCTATGAATGAGAACTGGATTTCCGTTCAACACAACACACAGAGTCTATCGACAATCAATTGGACCTATTTTGGCTTGCGGTGAGTTTCGCCACCCTGGATCCATGCGCGATTCACTGATTTTGGTCTCAATTCAGGCACATTTTGTACCATAATCTGGCATCTGGTCTCATGACTGCAAATGACACCAGCCAGTTTCACATGTCCTGGACTCCATGAAGGGATACCCTATTTTTTTGACGCTCGACGACATGGCGACGCTCGTTTTCTGTTTTCTGGCAGTGGAATGTCAGATCCTGATTTCATCATGAATCATGGATCATGCATCATCATGTACATTCTTCACTCAGAATTTCAATTTTCGAATTTTCGAGCTTGAACGAAGCTTTTTCTGTGTGCCCTGAGGTACCCATGCGTTTCGTTCAAGTCGATGGCCATCGCGAAGCACAGATCTCAGCACAATTTTGCTCAATTCAGCTCATTTTCACACATTTTGCCTTAGATTGGTCGGTTTTTGGTCACTTTAGCCCTTTCGTTCACTTCACTTGACCCAGCCTGACATACCGACGTATGTTTTCAGAGGGGGAGTGTAACGGCAGCAGTGACAGCACTCAATTATACACTGATGTGATCAGAATTCCAATGATTCTCAGATGTACATTACTGCAGTAAATTTTCCGTTCTGTTTCATGTTTTCCGTTCGCCGCCAGATGTCGCCTGTGAGCGCGCGTCGAGTCGCATTTGTCTTTCGTGATTTCCCAATCGGATTTATTTAAATTATTTCGAATGATTTCACGATGTGTCATTAATTGCGATGAATGCGCATTGAGATTCTATGTCTGCTCCATTTTTGTAGACCGGGTTTTCGTACTCTTCATATCTCACCATGGAGTTCAAAGGACTTACAAGTGCTTCGCATATGTCGCTCCAAGAGGCTGGATATGGGTCTGAAGAGGGTCAGTTGGGTTCGGAGATATCAGGGGCAGTGTCGGGCGTTACGACCCCTGGGGCATCAAGGCTGCAGGCTTCGCAATCACAAGAAAGATCAACCACTATGCAGCGGTTACATGGTAGCAGAGACAGCACTCAATTATACACTGATGTGATCAGAATTCCAATGATTCTCAGATGTACATTAGTGCAGTAAATTTTCCGTTCTGTTTCATGTTTTCCGTTCGCCGCCAGATGTCGCCTGTGAGCGCGCGTCGAGTCGCATTTGTCTTTCGTGATTTCCCAATCGGATTTATTTAAATTATTTCGAATGATTTCACGATGTGTCATTAATTGCGATGAATGCGCATTGAGATTCTATGTCTGCTCCATTTTTGTAGACCGGGTTTTCGTACTCTTCATATCTCACCATGGAGTTCAAAGGACTTACAAGTGCTTCGCATATGTCGCTCCAAAGAGGCTGGATATGGGTCTGAAGAGGGTCAGTTGGGTTCGGAGATATCAGGGGCAGTGTCGGGCGTTACGACCCCTGGGGCATCAAGGCTGCAGGCTTCGCAATCACAAGAAAGATCAAGCACTATGCAGCGGTTACACACAACCCCCCACCATTCTCCTCCTCCCAATTTTATTGTTTATCATTTTCAACGAAAACCGAGATTAGATATGTTTATTCCAATACACATAACAGAACCAGAATAGGTGGACATAGAGGCCCCCGGTTGCACGGCCTCAGCCCATGATTTCCATTTTTGAACGGCAAAAACTCATCCCCAGATTAGTATTCCAAAGCGCCGACATATTCCAACTTTTTACGTATACCCACGTACATAAAGACTTCGCCTCTGGCTTAGAACCCCCAGAGGAGTGTAAGCCGGCTTCGGGCCGCTGATCTACCATACCCTTGGAACGTTTCCATTAACACATGCAATAGGCTGGGATCCGCCCCATGGAACAGAAGCGCCATTTTATTCCGACATGTAGCAGGATAATGAGGGGACCCGCCCCCTGGTGAACATTTGGAGGGTTGCCTTCGCCCAAGTGTGCCAAAGGAACTCTGTTTCCTCTTTTCCTGAAGGCAACGACATGGCTAAATTGTTTTCGGGATGGAGTGAATGCAGCGTTGAGGGCCGGAAGATTGTGGAGACGTGGTGAGGGAATGTAGGCCCCAAATTAATTAGGTAGATGCCCAGTTGTTCGGTTGTGTAGTCAGGTGACCAAATTGTCTGCTCTTTGTTTATACCCATGCCTATGATATCCAGAATGTCATTTGTGACTAGTCCCTGTCCCCCAAGCATTTGTGTTAACATTCAGGCACAAGTGATAGAACACCCACCCGTCAAGTTTTGGTTGAGTTTGATGTACGGAGTCAGATCGAAATAAGGGGAAACCCGGAGGGATGTCATGCCATGAGGGTAGGCCTCCGTACCCGATGCAAATAGCTGTCGGATCGAAATAAGGGGACACCCGGAGGGATGGCCATTGCCCATGAGGGTAGGCCCCCGTGCCTGACATAAAGACACCATCCTGACATGTGAATGGATATCAAAGTTTGGCCCCCAGGCCCACGACCATGCATTGGTTTTGGCAGGGGAGTAGTCCAACCTAGACTACTCTCCGATTTTGTGTTACTATGCATTCTGTGGGGCATATGTCCAAGTACACTTCTACATTTTCACTCCTATTGCTTTTCTTAACATTTATATTGGATCTTGTAACCTTGGGGAATGATTTTACACACTTCTTGTGGTCATGTGGAAACACAGTGAAGACACACGCTACTATAATTCAGCCGGAGATCATGGATAGCATTTATGTTTGCAAAAAACCCCCCCCGGACGACTAATTTCTGGACATATTGTTAAGTTTCCCTCCTCATATATGCTTTTGAAGTTTATTTAGCATTGCCTCATGATTTTTGTTGTGCAGCTTTATCTTGGGCAACTTGGCCTGGGTGGCCCCCATGCTTTCTTATCTACGGTTGACATTGTTTAAGACCCCCATGATTGACGCGTTCCCGTGGGGGGCAGGCCACGGGACGCCGCGGGACACGCGCAAGTGAGCAGGCAGGCAAAGCACTACGCTCACAGGGGCATCAATGCGCTCATGTCATGTGACAAAGCGTTTCAGAATCCTTGCCACTCTGCAAAGAGGGAACAAAAGTATGTACAATAACACATCAGGATATGTACACATGGGGTTAAGACTGGACTGGGGTAAGGGCATCACAGGACAATAGACACTCAGTCCCAACTCATATCCCAAACCCAGGTCCCACCCTCTCAGTGGCTGGTGGGGGCGGGGGCTCAAACACAACCCATGCCCTGCTCAGTCCGGACCCTGAAACCCTGCCATTGGGGGAGGTGTCCCGCCCAGCCACAGGCGAGTTCCTGGGAACCAAGGCGCACCAAGGCCAACCGACAGTGGCTCCTCATGCTCCCCTAACGGCAGGTCCCAACTCCTCTCTGAGCCAGAGATATGGCCCCACCATTATCACCCAGGAGTTGGTAGCTGAAAATGGGCTGTTTCAGCCCAAACTGAAATTAACTCAAAAATCCCCAAAATTGACCTCTCGTCCGGACCCGCCAGAGGTAGGGACGAGGCAACTGACTCTATGCCCTTCGAGTACGAACTCCCTGGAGCCCTCACCCAACCTGGTTCCCTCTGAGGTCCCGGCATCAGGGCAACAGGGATGAGTCAAGTGGGGCCATGATGCCAAAATCACCAAAATTGGCGTCATTCCCACGCGTGGCTCGCCCGGCCAAGGTAAGGCCAATGGCTCACAGGGTAGGAGGCAGGACCTAGGACTAATATCTGAGTGTACAACTTGGATTTAGGTCCGGGCTCCCTATGGGCTTAGAGAAACGGGGCCGCCAATTGACCACACGGAAGGGGGAAATTGGGGTCCCAAAATTGGGTCACTTTGGCTGCTTGAAATGAGCCAAAATTCGGTGTGCTCCCAATAGTATATCTCCACGCCGGCATGGAGATCAGATCCGCCATTCCATACGCGATCCACCAGGAGTCCAACGGAGACTCCCATGCCCTTGGCTCTCAAAGATCTCCATGCCACTCGGCGTGGTGACGATCCCAGTTAGGTCCACAAATGCCAAAATGGCAAAATTGCCCACACTCACTTTGGGCTAGCGCCTTAACGAAGGTGGCTCCGCTTCGCCCACGTGGTGTTTGGACCATGGGGACCATTACCCATAACACCCATGTCATATATGGTCCATTGGTCCATGCGTCCGGCGTGCACGAGGGTTAGAACATAGGGCACGGCGGGCAGCAAAAGTAGAAAATTGCTCAAAATGGCCAAAAATGCGCACACTCATGGTTGGGGCAAATGAGGCACATGCTTGACTCGGACCGGAGTGTGCCATAGGATTGGTATCAAGTCATATGTGTCCAACATATCTTTTGGGCGTCGCCCAACTCCCCCAGTATTGGGAATGGCAGGGTCGCCAAGTGAGCCCATGATTTGGGATAGTCCCAAATCGCCAATATGGCGGCTACGGTATGCCAAGCCCAAGAGGAGTTAATCGCCGGGTTCAAGATATGTTGGGCACCGAAGTATGTACCCTCATACGAAAAAAAATAGACACTCAGAAAGTGTGAATGAAATTGAAGTGGCCCCAAATATTTGGTGTTTCACTCTCACTTGAGTTAGGCAAAGCCGCAACCGACCTCAAACCCTGCACTCAATGTGGACACTGGCCAATGCTCGGGATGTCTATTCCATGTGCTTCAAAGTATCGATTTCGCCCTGAAAGTGGGCCTCATCAGCAAAACATAGCTCTACAGGACAGGCAATCATCATTCATGTACAGTGTGTGCTGCACATTGTTCCATGCCACATAATCACAATAAATGCAACTCGTGGATGTTACAGCGCCAAACAAACACCAAGGTTGTTGCGACCTACTTCATTCTCAGCGCTGTGCGCGCGTGTCTCCTGAATAATTTACGAAGCGAGGCCAAAGGCTTCAAAATCGCAAATAAACGTGTTTTACCCTTCAAGAAAGGTAACCTTTTTTGTATGCAATGCAATACACGCGGCCACGACAGCTGTACCGCTGAATGATGCCATGCGCGAAGTATATGCACTCGGGGGATTCCCACCCTCCCTCCACCCCCAATGACACCCGACTCGTGGCTCTCCACTTGACTCAGCGAGCATTGCACATCATCCACATGTGCCAATACCCGTTCACGTCGTGGTATCAATACCTTTGAACGTTCATCCCATGAAAGAATCATTTGTGTGACCACGTGTTTAGGATAATCCAACAATTCCACCGCCGTAGTTAACCTTCGTAGGCAAAGGGCATAAAAGCGCTCGTGGGAACAAATACGTAGATACCTAATGCATTCGCCTCTAATCCATGAACATTTAGTGTGACGGGGCACATTCGCACGCCAAGGAATATAGGTGCATGCATGTGACGGCTTCCAATAGACACTTGTGCGTAGGGGGGCGAGTGATACCACCCATATGTCCAAAAAAGCAATTCCACAGCGACTCGCTTTATCCACAAAAGTAAAGGCGAGATGTTTGGGGTATACCTTACACAAATGCGTGTTCAAATCCTGCACACTGAGACTCAAAGGGTGAACGGCGAAGCCGTCATCAATATAGCGCCATAATAGAATGTCACGGGGCAGGGGGGAGCGTCTCTCATATGCCCTAAGAACCAATTGGGCCCACGATGGAGCGCAGTTCGTTCCCATGGCAAAACCAATCAATTGCAAAAAGATGGCCACTCCCTCGTTGAGGAAGATGCAATGCGTGAACACTACATTCATGAGAAACTTTCCAAGGTACATATGCTCCTGGTAGTCCATATTCATATATGGGAACGATGTTTTCAACTCAACAAATTGTTCCCAAGGCATTTCGGCAAACAAACAATGTAGAAATACACGTTCATGGCTCGAAATGGGTAGAGCGTCGGATTCATGTTGAAGAAAGTAGGCGCGCCAAAAATCCATCGCCATGGAAACATCGCTCCAACGGAAATTCGTGTATAGACTCTCAAAATCGAAAGTGGATATGCACCATTCTCTCCCATCCGCCCCCCACCCCGGGTCAGAAGAAAATTTCCTCAACCTTTTAAGTAGGTCCAGCGTATCTAAAATGGGGGAGCAGAGGGGGTCATGGTGTCGATCTATCTTGAGCAAGATTGTGCCCATAGTGGCAAGTAGGATGGATGATGGTGTTGTTGCCCAACGAAACATGCCCACCACCGGTCGTGTTGGAAAACGCCCATTTGGTTTTAGGGCGAAACCCTCTTTATGTGTTTTTGCAAGCAAGTAGAAATTCGGGAGGCGGGGTTTATGTTGAAAGTCCAAGAAATTTTGTAGGAACTCCAACATCATCGGTGGCAAGAATGGCATAATGACTTGCTTAAGCTTATTTTGCCACTCCTCCGCCTTGTCTTCCCAAAGTGAAACCTCATTCACCTCTCCCACTCGTAAATACACATCGTGTCCATGCAATTGCCCACGCATGTGAGCCGTGGCCTCGTACACATATGCATTTCGTGACACAACCAAAGATCCACCGTCCTTATCGGACGCCATGACAATGTGTTTATTCAAAAATGACTCCAACAAATGAGCATTAAACTTCACACCTCGTGTTGTGTAAGAATTACTCAAATGATCAATGTATTGCCGAATTTGGTGCAACACAATTCCAATCGATTTATCGATGCGCCATACCTCTTGTTGTATTTTCTCTTCAACACTCGCATTCGGGGTCGTACCTTTCTTCACAAACATTCTTTTATAAGGAAAGGCATCAAACGAAGGATAGGAATCTTTTGAGGTGTTTGGAAATTTATCATGAAAAACCGTCCATGTGAGTACCCGTTTGAGGTCCTCGAATTCATGTGGTACCGATTTAGATAACCTTGACAAGAAGCGTTTCGTATCGGGAAAGGGGACAAACTTATTACCCAACATCAACAAAAGGGAAAGGTGTGGAGGCACTTCATCAATGTTGTCACCATGTAGAACCTGCGGTTCGCTTACCGCCACATCCTTTATGGTATTTTGATTTCTCTTCACTTGCCTCCATTCTTTCTTCCTCTTCTTTTTCCGTTCGGTGTTTCGCCGCTCTTGCCTTGTCGCTTCCTTTTCTTCTCGTCCTTGTTCTCCTTCTTTGGATCGGCTCCGGAACGAGGTCTCCGTGGGCGTGGGCGAGTTTTCCGTTTGGGTTTCACACCTCTCTTTTTGTTTTTGGTTTTTGTGGCGCCGCCGGATGTGGTACCACTTTTGGGATTCCCGTTTTTTGATTCCTTCGCAATCATCAAGGCTTGCAATGCTTCCGAGATGGCCGACACATGAAATTGGAGCGATTCGTTGAGATGTGCTTGGTCTCGAAATTCTTCTCTTTCCACGCCAAGCATTTTCTCAATGTTATCGTGAATCCGTTGTTTATTTTCCAAGTCCTTCACCTTTGTCACTCGTGAGACATTTTTTGCCTCATTGAATGCTTCCCACTTTTCGTACTCATCATTTAAAAGACGCACCGTGAGTTGTTTCCCAAACGCAACATCCTTGAGGGCATTCGCCTTGGAAGTTAGACCCGCTTCGGTAAGCATGTTCGGAATAGCACATGGGTCGTCCTCGTCAATGTTCAATGGATTTAATCCCGAGTCAAACTTTTCGATTGACCCTCAGCATTTTGTTGATGGATCCACCAGTAGTCCAGGCTATTCGGTGATTGGAGAAAATCCTGGGCTGTTCAAGTTCTGGAGTACTTCCCGCAGTTTTCAAATCATCATCTCAATTCCCGAGTTCAAATCCACGCTCGCAATCTTTCAATTGACGCCAAGCCACCTTTTCGTTCATCCCGAAAACACCATGAATTTCACCCTATTTGGAAGCTCCAAAGCCGCCGATGATGGCCTTTCAACGCTATTCAACTATTCTCCGTCACACCTCTTTCAAAAACACCAAGCCTCAAATTCGCCGTTGCAAACACGCTTTCCGTCACGCCAACTTGAAGCCATTGAAGGCAAAATATTTGACACACGCCAGCGCATTTTCGTTCCCGAAGTCTACCGCCGACTACAAGACTACTCCGAGTTTTACCTGGATGTGGAAGGCACCGATATTCAATCCGCCTTCGTTGGGAGCAACTCCACGGAAATTCTAGATCGAGGTAGGGTCTCTTCCGTTGCGCACAATAACTACAACGAGCTCGAAAAGCTTTTGTTCAAGCACAAGCGTTTCTACCTAAAGCCGTATGAGTTGGACTATTCCCAAGCCGAAGCCAAGGAGTCTCCACCCACCGCCACCCCGTGGGCTAAACAATTAAGAACCGTGCTAGATAAAGCCAAAGAAGAGAACAAAGACCTCAAAGGATGGTTCGTTATTCCGGCGTGGGACGCTCAAGTGGTTGCCGCCACCTTTCGCATGCTAGGCTCAACTTCCGCCCTTTTTCCTCTTCTTCCGTACATTTCTAGCGTGATATGTATGCACGGGGCGCAACTCCGGGACGCCTACAAGGTCAAAAGGGACGGCAAAGACTCCTACGAGTTCCGCACGAGCGGCCATCAAACGATGCCGTATGTTGCCTTGCTCCTAAACACCTCTTCCTTTGACGGGTGCCGATATGAAGACATCAATTTTAAGTTTGAACCTTTCCGCTTCGCCGCCAAGCACGCCCATCCAACGGTGCGAGACCTCCGGTTGCACAAAACACTACGTTTTGAGGTGAGCATAGAGTTCCTTGATCACATTGAGCCTTCGCCGCCGGAAGAGAGAGATAAAACTAAACCAAGGCAACGCAAAATTGGAGACGCCCGTGCTTTCATGAAGTTAATGAACGAAATGTTTGTCCCCGCGCTAGCAAACGTATCGGTGAACACCAAAAATGCCTACTACCCGTTTGGCCACATAGTCCCTTCCGAGAGCCCGCATTGGGCCTACTACCGGTTTGATTGGGAACTCCCGTCTCGCTTTGCCGACGAGCTCATGTTTAAGGTCCGAGAGTGCGCCCAATTCCTCACCGGAGAACTCCTTGCAATGGACATGCACGCTTTGCCGACTACCGAAGTGTATCGAGCCGTGATCGCTAGGGACCGAAAGGAAAGAAACAAAGACCTACAAGCTCCGGAAATGCTCACCATGATGATCGCCAACCTGCCCGGTGGACGGGGCGCCTCACCGCCCCTAGGAGCGATGTTCCGGTCTAAAGATTCCTTGGTCGTGGCGATTGACACCACTCACGCACCGTGCGACGTCATGAAGACCGGTGTCCAAACGTTAGCTATCCGCTTCTTCCACTCATGCGGCATTGTTCTCTTTCATGGCATAGATGGGCAATTAGTGCGGTTCTCGTCACGATCCGACGGCAACGCGAGGTCCGCGCCTTCGGGCGCCCCCGAGCGAGCCCACGCGACGCCGGCCCCGCCCTCATACGACTCATCTAAGGCCCCGAAGACCGCCGTGCTCCTAGTGGCCCCAAGATCGGCGCACGCTCTCGACTTGCGCGTCCAAGCGGGGTTCCTTGGCCCGTCTGTGTCGTTCGAGCCCACGAGGCCTCCCTACGAACACCAACAAGCCTACCTCGTGGTCTACGAAAAGGGGGAATCCGCGCTGCTAGCGCATGATTTCAAATATGGAGACGCTGCCTTTGCCCCACTACACCGCAACCTCATCGCCCTCGAGAAGATCCTCCCCGCTCAAGACCCGGATGTGGCCGAACACGAGCGACCCATAGTGCAGCGCCTCCAAGCGGGAGCCGCCTTGGGGTCCACGGCCTTCGTGTCCCAACTTGTCACCGCCCTTCGTGAAAGGCCCGCTACGGGGCTGACTGAGCGCATCAGCGAGTGGAACGCGGCACCGGAGGACGCCGGCGCCGCTACGCCAACGCCGGGACCAAGCCGCATCGAAGAGATGTCCGAGACCAGCGTCCCGCTGCTTGCTCCACTAGGAGGCGAGGCGACCACCCTCCTACCCCCCGACCACGGTGCCCCCACCCCCGCCTCGGATATTCAAATCGACCCCCGCCTCCCCGCTGGTTTTTATTACGTCCGCGACGTATTCTCCGAAAGCCAAGAGGAAACGGTAAAAAAGATTCTCCACGACAACACGTGGGAGAAGTACCACGGGCGCTCAGTCCAACACTTCGGCCACGCATACCTCGGCCCGAGCAAAGTCGCCGCCACGTCCCCCATCCCGGAAGAGTTTTCCTCCATCCTCCAAACCTACAATGCCGCGCTGGAGCGGCTAGGCCTCTCACACCCTCCTCCCAACCAAATCACGGGCACAATGTATCTCCCGGGAGAGGGCATCGGCTACCACGGGGACGACCCCGTGCTAGGCGACCCAGTGTCCATTTTTGGTTCCCAATCGGACACCACAATGTTCTTTAAGAACCCCTCCAACGGGGACTCCTTTCGCATCCGCCTGTTTGCCCGCTCTCTCCTGGTCCTCACGGGGGCCGCACGCCATGAGTGGCACCACGGTGTACCTCGACGGAGAGAAGACGAAGTGTTTGGGCTAACCGTCCCTCGTACCGTCCCTCGCCTCGCTCTAATCCTCCGACACATACCACAGGCAAGCTAACCCACGAAAGCCAGAGGGCCGGGTACCCGCCTCCTGCACTGTCCAGCCCCCTCTACCTGAACACAAAAGGGCCAAGATTCAGTGAACCACTGGCCCAGTCACGGCTTCCACCATCACAGGCAAGGGACTAGACGACGAGCTCACCTCGGCCGGGATACCGGCCGACCAAATTCAGCACTTTCTTTGCCTTAGCCAGCCCAGCCAGCCCGGCTCCCCAGTGCCCCCCCAGCCCCCCCCTATCCCGCCCCCCCCGAGATCCAAAACGCGCCTACGGAAGGGTTACCAACGGCCTCACCGCCCCCCCATACCCCTCCCTTCAGAACTGCGTTTTCTATCCCACAACTTGCAGAAGAAACCCATAGTGAGCAGCCAAATTCTCCGACACCTCAAGAACGACTTCGACATCCTCTTCCTCCAAGAAATCAATCACGCCCCCATCCTCCCCCACGTATACGCCTACGGTTCGGGCACTAAAGCCACCATCGTTTCGAATATCAGCCAAGACAAACACTCCAGAGGCGAGCATGGTTCCGTCTTGGTCTGTTCCCCCCGGCTCTCCCGCTTCGTTACCCCCCTTCCCCGACTAGATACAGAAGGGATGCTGGCGGCAGCCGTTCTCACTCTCCCGGGGGCCCCGCCCACCTTGCTGGTCTCGGTATACGCCCCAAGCACGGACGTCCACCGCTCAAAAATTGAAAACATCCTACGGCCACTCATGCATCAGTATCCCAACCACGTCCTCGGTGGGGACACCAATTGCATAATGTGCCCTGAACTAGACGGATCGAACCTCCAAACGGACAACGAATGGCCGTGGCTTCGCAGACAGATCACGAGCGACCCGCCGCGTCTCATCGATACCTTTCGGCACTTTCACCCGACCGAGCGGTCCTTCTCCCGATACCCCACCCCGTACAGGGCAAGCAGTAGCCGCCTTGACCATATTTTGCTCTCCCCGGCGGCCTCGGAATTTTTTGCCCCCACCTCTGCAACCATCCAAACCGACGACAAAACGTCAGACCACCACCCAGTCACGTACACCTCTCAAGTCCCCCCTCACCCTTTCACCGGAGCTCCCACCACTAAGAGGAAAGTTTTCCGAAAACTGACGGAGCGGGAACGCTCCAAGCACCACGACTCCCTTGCCCCCCTGGCGCAGTGGTGCGAGTCTACCCTCCCCCGCTTTGAGTCCTTGTCCTCGGCGGACATCGAGCTTTTCACAGACGTGGTGCTGGAGGAAGTGGCGACCAGTTACCACAGTATCACCACGCCGTCACGCCCTACCTCCTCGGCTCTGGTAAAGAAAATCAAAGAGTCCCTGCAAACCCTGCCCCCCCCCAACCATCCCAACTACCCCGCTTCCATGGACACGCTCAACAAACTCGTCAAGGAGTGGGAAACCACAGTGAACAAGGCCGCAACCACCAAAGTCCATCGGTGCCTAGTGAGGAAAACTAGGATCAAACGCACCATCAACGAGGCGCTCAACCCCGTGGAACGAGGTGAAATAACGCTGAAGCGCCCGGGCACCACACAGCTCGTCTCCACCCCCAAAGAAGTGGGCTCTATTTTCTCTTCTACACTCCTCACCCTGGGGGGCAGCCTCGAATATGCACCGCCGAACACTCTAGTGGATCGCCTACTCGCACACTCCCCCGCCTGCCCCGAACCCACAAAACACGGCCTCCTCCCTGACATTACCTGGGAATCGTTACGCAACACGCTTAAGAGGTCCAAGCCCAACAAGGCGGGAGGGCGGGACTTCACAAACAACTACACTTTGCACGTCTCTCCCCCCCCTATCCAACAATTCATTTGGAAGGTATGCAACTACTACCTCCACCGGCCGTTGCCCGAGAAATGGCTCGAAGCCAACATTATCTTGCTTTTTAAGAAAGGGGACGTGATGAACCCGGTAAATTACAGGCCTATAGCCTTGCTGAACAGCGTTTACAAAATAATTGCAACACACGCCAACCGAGAACTACTGGCAGCGGCCATTGAACATTCCATCATACACCCCACCCAGTTCGGCGGGCTTCCGAACCGCAGATGCCAGGACCACATTTTCAACCTCTTATCCACGTTTCGGGAATCGGTCGGTAGCTACAGCCTCTACATTGATTTCAATAAGGCTTTTAACTCCGTCCCCCACACCACCCTCTTCACAGTTCTATCCCGCCTGAACTTTCCTACACCCCTTGTAAACCTCATTCAATCCTTGTACCGTGCCCCTCGCGACTTCCCAGTGGTGTCAGGTCAAACCCACTCCTCACACCTGCAAACCAGAGGCGTTCGGCAAGGATGCCCCATGTCACCAATCCTTTTCTGCCTCTACCTGAATGTGCTCCTCTTCGCCTTGCCGTCCCACGTCACTGCACCCCCCTCCTCACACGAATCGGGCCACGCCTTTGTTGACGACCTCCTCTATCGATCAGAGAATGGGGACCGCATACAGCAAGTTTTAAACTTCTTCGACACGGTCGCCAGGGAGTGGGGTCTAGACCTTAACCTCAGCAAAACCGAGATCCACGCTATGGGAACAGCTCCCCCCAGAACCTTCACCTCCCCCTCGGGCACCCCCCTGTCGACAACAAACCAAAAGACGGGGCAACCACACAATTGCTACAAATACCTAGGGGTATACATCTTCACCGCCAACCATGAGGCACAAACACTGGCATTGGCCAAGTCGGAAATACGCTCATTTTTCACAACCCTCCAACCCCTCCAGCTCACCCTTTCGGAATACATTCTCTTGGTGAACGTCCAACTCATCCCTATTCTTTCCTACCGCCTCATGGCACACCCCCTGGCCCTGAACGAGTTGGGGGCCCTTCAGGCCATGATCTGGCAAAATGTTGCGCATGACCCCTCCCCGGACAGAGCCAACAGGATCTCCCGCCTCGTCTCCCCTAAGGCCCGCTACACCCCTCGCCACCAGGGAGGCTTAGGACTCCGCCACTTCACTTTTTCAATTTGCATGGCCCTGGTAAACACCGCAATAAGGTACCTCAACGGAGACGGCCCGGCCTCGACAAACGAATCTTTTTCCGAAGCAATGCTCTCCACCACACGCAACCCAATCCAAGACACCATCATGGACGCATGCCACACCATAGGCTTCCGATACCACAGCACCGGCCTCTGGGCCTCCTGCCCCCCCTCCCTTTTCCTCCCAAAAGAAAAAGTCCAGGTCCGGTTCCTAGCCACCAAGCCGGCACCACAATACAGCAAGTTCGGCAACAGATTAAAACGGACGCCCCAGGACCTGGGGTTCCACCTAGGTACAGTCACGGAAGTGCACTCAGAATCGGCCACACTCCAGTTTTCGGACGGCACCACCCACACCATCAAAAACCCCGGTCTCCGCCGCAACGAGAAAGAATACACCTTTCAAAACCCAGCCATTTCGGTCCTCCCTCAACTGGCGGGGCGCCACGAACTGCTCACCCCCCCCCTTCTTCACCCTCAAGAATACATCCTCAACCCCCCCCCCGGGCCATACGGCGGGGTCCTACTCGACTCGTCACTGCATGGCGAGCTGTACCGGCTCCCAGATGAACCTCACTCCCTTGACCCCGACGACCTCGAAGAATGGGGTTGTGAAGCAGCCCTTGCCCTCCTCCTCGCATCGTCCCCCGGCACGACATGGGTGTACTTGGATGGCTCAGCGGGCGCCTTGGGCTACGGATCGGCGGCCACCCTGTTTTTTCCAAATGGCTCCAGATGGGTACTGTGCCAAACGTCCCCGTACCAGTCATCAGAGGGATCGGAGTTCTGGGCCGCTATTATGTTCCTACGGTGGGCCCTTGCATCTCACCCGCACCTCACCTTCGCCGTGCTAGGGGACAACCTCCACGTTATCACTGTTCTCTCTCCGAACACCCCCCCAGGCCTCCCATCACGCTCGCCAGCCGGCACGTGGGAATCCTCTCTCCAGTCCATCCAGGCCTCCCTACGCCCAGGGATGATCCAGGGTTGGGGGTGGATCAAGGGGCACGCCGGGTTCGTGGGGAATGAAATCTCAGATGCTTACTCAAAGTGGGCCGCCCACGTGATGGTCTGGGACCCCTCCCTCCTTCCCCCCCCCCCGATAGGGTGCATATCCAGGGGCCCCCTCCCAGTCATACACAAATTGACTACAACCTCAATCAAGCATCTCCTCCCTCGCCACAAACACGAAAACATCCACGCACCGTCCAGCTTCCATTTTTACAATCACACTTCGTGGTTCAAAGGCCTCCCTTTCAAATGGTCCTCCGGAAATTTCAACATGGCGCCATTTGCTTTCCACGACGACTTGCGCCCTCGCCATTGCCACGCTTGCCCCGACCCGCACCCGATGGATGTTATCTCTTTCGTCTCACACTGCCCAACGTGCGAACACCTGGTCCAAACCTACATTCAATGCTGGCGCCCCCCCTTCACCACGGTGGTGTCCCAATGGTGGTCCGCGACCACACACGTGGGGGAGAGACGCAATTTCGTCCGGGGGCTTGTTCCCATGACGCTGTACACCAAACTCACAACCCCCCCCTCCGGCCGAAGAAAACCAGCACACTGTCACGACTTAAAACTCGCCCTGAAGGATCGTGTTCCCCTGCTCCTCAGCGCCCTATACCGCACGCTGGAATGGCTAAAAGACCACCCCCCTCCAGCCCCGCTCACCCCCCCTACGGGCCCCAACTCATGGGGACGCCCCTGGTCGCCCTACAGCACGTCGCACACCGCCCAACAACGCCCCTCCCCCGCCTACCACCCTCCCCCCCCCCTCCCGGACAAAGTTGCACACAAGCCCCCAAAGCGCCCCCGCCCCCCATCTCCTGCGGCACACACCAAAACTCGAAAACACGGCCGCCAGCCCCCAAGGCCCGTCCGGCCTCTATCACTGAAACGCGGTACCGCAAGTCAACCCCAGCCAGAGCCTCCGCCCCCCAAACGGCCGCTCACAATCAGGGACATGTTCAACCTCCCCCCCCCCCCTAGACCAGCACCCCCCCTCGCCGCCTCCGCCCCCATTTCCGCCCCTTCTCCTCGCATAACAAGGTACTTCGCACCAGCCCCCCCCTCCCCCGCGAGCACAAACTCACAATCGTCCTCACACTCGTCCAACGTGTCATCTCTTTGAAAAAACCACACTTACACATTTTCTCACGCCGACCCTCGACAGCCCTAGCGGCGCAATCAATCAGTACTACCACACTGGCACTCACCAGTCACTTCTGCAAATGAATCCCTCCCCCAAGCCACCCCCCGTGCTCAAGCCGTCATGCTCTAACCCCCAATCCGCAACCACACCGCCTTCGGGTATCAAGCAGGGACCCCGGCCTGCGGTTGTCTATAACGGGGCTGCCAAGTCTCTTTGAGATGAAGCAGACGAGGACAGCAACGTGCAGCGGTACTCAGCCCGCGATTGAACTTGATTTCGGGCTCCCGCCCCTCCCCAAAAAAGCTTGGCGCGCAAGAGCCTTTCTCCCCGGCCTGGCCAGCCACAAAAGGCGCCGTTCAGTGCAAAAAAGTATGTACCCTCATAACATACTTGGGTCATGATGTCAATTGAGCGCAAGGTTGAGATACACGGTCGCCACTTGACATCATGACGAGCCAAAGACGGCAAAATTGGCACAAAGATACACAAAAGTGCCTTGAAAGGTGCACAATTATATTATAATATCCTCGGCTTGGATCATGCAATCACTTAATCCTTCTAAACACAATGACTTGACACCAATGACCTTCGATCCCACATATGTGCTCCACTTGGGGCGCCTTGAAAGGTTACGAGCGCTACTTCCCAAGTGGGCACATGAAAATATGCAAAATTGCAAAACACACACCTTGCTCCCAACGCATCGCTTTGGGATCGCCACACAAGCTTCCCTTCACGAAGGTTAGGCTTGCAATTGATCGTGGGGAGTATGGAGAAGGGGCTTACACAATATGAGGTCCATTGGCGGGTTCGGCTTGGAGCAATGGACCCGCCAAATGGGCACGCAACACAACACATGGCACATACCACATATTGCCCAAAAAGGTAGCTCCCCCCACGATATGTCATGCCCCTCCAAGGGCATAACTTTGTGTCAATCGCTCATAGGAACTCAAGGAGAGTTCCTATGCAACACCAACACTTGCGCGCTACACTCGAAAGTTATCTTAACGCACGCAATGACATGGCCAAAGAGTTACAACGCAAACTCTACCCTCTTGACCATGATCCATTACACTAGCGCGCACGTGTGGAAACGCAAGGCATATGATGCTTCCTAAATTACGTCGGGAGTATTGTGAATACATCCCACGTTTCCTTATTGTCATTCCTCGCAAGCAACACGAGATATGACCTTCACAAGTGGCCTCACGAATCAACTTTGTTTTGCCCATATCTTTAAGACAAATGGAGGGCAGGATAAAAGGAAAGTTGATTCGTGCATAGGGAAGCACGTAGGTCCACTCGAAAGAGGTCAAATCAAGTGCGGGGATGTCGAAGTCGAAAATCCGATTTCGACATCCTGAAAAATTCGGATTAAGGTTGCGAGTGTAAGATGTGAAAAGTGCGGAAGGATCCATGCAGTTCCTGAAGGCTTTGGAGCCTTCGTGACGGATTGCGTTAAAATTTCCATTATAAACGGTTAAACTGGCGGTTACGGTAAAGTCGCGATCCAACCGCCAGCAGTCAAAACAGTGAATATCAGAACGGAAGCGTAAAACTTGACGGAAACAATATGAAAATAAAACCCTGTTGATTCCTGATGTTCTGATATACAAATCTCCGCTGGCGGTGCATCGGTTGCCGATGCGGGGCTTTACGGCACGGAACACGCTCCCGCCGGGCTCGCACCGGGCGTCAACCGGCGCCTTCCGTACATGGGGTTAGTGGACCGGAGACCGGTCTTCCCTTCCGTGCATGGGGTTAGTGTACCGGAGGCCGGTTGTATGCCCTACCCTAGCCATGGGGTTCTGGGTACCGCTTCACCCCCCTCCTTAGAGCAAACCCTGGGGGGGGCTCGATAACACCCACGCATGGCAGCGGGTACCCAGGACCACTTCCTGAAAGGGGGGGGGTGTCTGTAAGTGCGGCTAGCCCCATCTGCTCAGATTTTCAGACATTCTGCCCAGATTGGCTACATTTTGGTCATTTTATTTGCTTCGGCGGAATTGCCGCCTCGCAGCTCAGTCACAGGATATTTCCTATATATTTCTGATATGCCGGATTTGATTCCGCGGTCCATTTCCCGTAAATCCGCCGCATTCCGCTATTTTAGCTGGAATCGCCATTTGCCGCTGACGCGCGCTCGCGGGCCAGATCGGCCAAACATTTTTACATAAATGGATTATTTAAATTCTTTCAGACAGTTTTGGACACTCAGATGTATTTAGAATAATTCCCCTCAATTTTCTTCATAGACTGGGATTTTCTGCCGGACCACAATCAGCATGGACCTTGCTTCTGTTGTCGCTGCTCTCGCCTCCGTTGGTGTCCGTGTCTCTGGTTCTACCCCCAATAACAACATCCAGGAAGACTCCTCGCGTTCCTGCCCCACTGGTCTTGCCGGCCCCGAGCCCTCCGGCACCCACAACGACCCAGGGCAGCACTTTCATGGTAGCAGAGGCTACCTGAATGTTGTTCCTTTGGTGTCCCAACCACAGCTAGCCCCTCAGTACGGCCCCGTAGACCCCGCCACCTCCGGAGACGTAACGATCACGCTCCCGTGGTGCTGTGCGAACGAGGCCTTGAGAGGAATGCCTTGCGCAAGCCCAAATTGCCCAAGAAGGACACAAATCAGCAGCTGTGGAGGCCCAGATTACAATCAAGATCCCAGTCGAAATTGGCCATCAAGCAGCTGGAATCTTCCAGCCTACGCTAATGGCAACGCTCCGGTGGAGCTTACGGACCTGGCAGGTACTAATACTCCCTACCAATGTCCACATTTTGAGACCATCGACGCCGACATTGACGACATTGAGATGGGTGGTCCAGGTGAGGTACCTACCTATAATCGACCAGCCTCATGGGCACAATGGGACAACCATTTGTCGTCAGAAGTGACCCGTAACCTTGAGGCGCTTGAGGCCCTTTGTCTATTAGCCACGTCTAAGCTGATAGGTCAAGAAAGAATCGCCTCTGATTTTTTATTTGAATATTTTTTCCTTCTTCAAGAAGAAATTAATACCAGGATGGGGTGGTGTTCTCAAGAAGATGAATCTTTTGCCATTTTTGTGCAGATTTGGGAGGCAGGCCCCTTCCCGAAGGAGAAGACCAAGGCACCGGTTGCCGGGCCCTCCGCCCCTCATCCCTCTGTTTCCATCCGCGACGATCTAGCCGCCGCGGTTGAGGAAGGAATTTTAGAGGCAGCTAGGCAGGCAAGCCTGGAAATTAGGACTGAAGGAGCTCCCCAAGTGGACTCCTGGCTGCGAACCACTGAGATTAGCGGTCCGACAGCCTGCTCAGGCCCTTCAGGACACGGTATGTACTGTCCTGCCGACTGCTCTTGCAGATTACAGCGAGATACTGAGCTCCAATTGCTCAAAGATCAAATGCAACTCATCATTCAGACGCTGGGATTTAAAGATCTTTTCAAGACCCACATGAGGTCTGAGGGCGCATCATCGGTGGAACAAACAACAGAACCGTCGGAGGAGGCGACAGAAATTTTTTCGATTGCTCCTCCGGTGGACTCTAAGACCACCGACGCAAGGATCAGCAGGACTAAGCTAAAGGAAAGGGTTACAATCTCTCGATCTCAGAGTAGATCGGCGAAGGCTAGGACTGAGGTGCAGAATGCCAAACGAACTGCCTCCCGTACTACCCTTCCTGCTGTTGATTCCAATGCAATTGCCCAGATGTTGCTCGCCCAGACCCTCGCCGGAGCTGGTGTGGCTAATGATGCCGCCAAGGTGTCTGCCATTACGGCCGGTGTTGGGCTGGATTCACTCCTAAATCCTACTTCATTGCGACTTCGTCAGGTTGCCAAGCAACCGAAGTATAATGGAAACCCCAGACGTTGGCCTCAGTTCCAACGGGAATTTAAACTGTGGGTTAAGACTCAAAAGCTCCAGGATGATCAGTTCCTGATGGCCCTCCTGGACTGCCTTGAGGGAGCGCCGGCCAACACTTGGCTCAGGACCTGGAGTGATCGTGAAGATTCAAGTTCCCCCCTTACCTTTGATGAGGTGTGGGAACAGTTGGAGGTACGTGGATCCCGGCTGCCTGAGGACCATTACCACCAGATGTTGAAGAATTTTCCTTCGTTCTCGCGATGGATCTTGCACGAAGTGCAAGACAAGAGACAGCGCTTCTGGAATCTCGTAGAAGAATCTGAACATTCAGGCGAAAAATTTTCTAGTGCCGAGCTGAAAAATCTGATTTTTGACAAGATCCCCTCTGAAACCGCCGCCACCCTTCGGAATAAACAATCCGAAGAAAAGGCCAAGACCTGGTGGGCGGAGATCGATGGCTTTGACGCCTCGGCCAACCGGTTTACCGTCAGGGAGGCACTTCAAAAGTGCTCCCCCACGTCGTTTACCAAGGTGAAATTCACTGAAAACACGTGGAAAATCAAGTTTAATGAACACGAGGATCGGGACTTGTTTGTCCAAGTCCTCAATAGGGGAGTAAGTTTCCACGGCCATCGCCTGAAGGCCAGGAACTGGGTGTTTTCGTTCACCCCGCAGGAACTGTGGGAAGAGGTTGAGAGGCTCGCTGACGCCGCCAATCAAAATTTCCATGAGGGTCTTGGGGGAAACAGGAATACCCAGCAAAACACCCAAAATGGGGCCCAAAAGGGCAACAAAAAGGTGAATGACACCCGGAATGTTCAGGATCATTGTAGCATCTGCCTTCTTTTAGGTTCTACGAACCGAGCTAAGACGCATTCCACTGCTAATCACCGATGGTCTGCTTACGATCACAAGGTGATTGGTGAAAATGTCAGTAATTCACAGAATTCAGACAGGAATGACAGACAGGTGCATGGTGCTAAGGGGGGAAAGGGTAATCCGACCCCCTCCGGTGGAAACAAAAATACCGGAGGCCCTGGCGGGTCCCAAGGCAAAGGAAATCGAACTCCATCCGGCTCCGGTGGGCAGCCAAACGGCCAGACAAGTCCCAATGGCAACGCCGGAGGCGGAAATCGAAATCCAGGCCAAACCCCTCAATCCGGTACAAACAAAGGAAATGCTCCAGGATCACAGGGTAAGGGTAAGGGAAATCCTTCAGTAACCCTCTTCTCTGGTAAGGGCAGAGGGCGTGGCGACGGTGGTGGTCCATCATCCGGCGGCCGTGGCCGTGGACGGGGAAAGGGCAACCATCGTGTGGATCAGGTCTCAGGTGCAGACCAGGTGTCTGATGCGGATCGAGATTATGTCGAAAATGCCCTGAGTCCAGCGGATGATCCGTTCCAAGATGAGTGGATCGATGAATCAGGCTGTGTTCACAACGTTAACGCAGCCGCTGGAGGTCAGAACGCCTAGGGGAGCCACGAAAATCGCCCCTCCCCAGGCGATTTCAGGCATGATCCCCAGATTCCTGATCGACCATTACTTGATGTAGGGTCGCTTGTCTCCTCTCCCCTGGATCCGGCAGCGGATCCTTCTGTTGTAGTGGACGAGGTTGGTGTACAGTCCAAGCACAGGGCTCGTCAGTTTGTCACAAAGCTGTGGGTCTCTGATTGCAAGGGAAATTTCCACCTCGCCACTTGTTTGTGTGACAATGGATCAGAGGTAAATCTCCAATCCAATTCATTCTTACCCGACGACTGCGTGTTTGAATCGCCTCATCCTGTTACCCTCGAGGGAGTTTCTGGACATTCTCTCGCAGGTGGGCAACGCGGTTGTTATATATCAACCCATTTGGTCGCTCAAGACCTTTGGGAAGAGCAAAATGTGGAAGAAGTTGTCCTTAAGGATGACTACTTCTATCGTGCTGACATAAAGTATGACCTTTATTTGGGCCATCCTTGGCTTCGCAAGAACAGGGTAGCGCCCGTAGGTCATCGTCGTTGTTTTTTGCTGGAGTCAGGTCCCTTGGAGCGTCCTGAATTTCGTTTTTTGCACGCAGGGTTTAAAAGTGCAGAAGAATTTTTGAAGCAAAAAGTGACACCAAAATTTGGTGAAGATGTCACCATTGCAGAGGTGAATGGGAGTGCCGATTACTCCCAAGAGTTAGAATGTCTTCGTAGGGACTCCCAGCCACGACGCCCTTCGCGCTGGCACTCTTCATCCTACAGAGTTGTCGACAAATGGCGCGATGCAATTTGTGAATATTTTCATGAACATCATTCCTTTTGGCCACAGTATGATGCCTTTGCTAACCGTATGAACAAGCGCTTTGACAAGCACTTCAGCGACGCTTGGACTCACAAATGGGACAAGAAGTTGTGGATTAATCCTCCGTTTCACTTAATCCAGCAGGTCATCCACAAAATCAAGCAAGATAAAACCCAGGCAATTTTGGTTGTGCCCTTGTGGGACGACAAGCCTTGGTTTCAGGAATTACAGGACATTTGTGTAGATTACATCGAACTTCCCAGGAAGATTAAGCTGTATGCCAGGGACGACACAGGTCCCCTGCCACAGCGGTCCTGGAGTTCGCTTGCATTCCTGGTGGATGGAAAGCTTTCTGACTCTAATTCTGCTGATTCTAGTACAGATTCCTGTGTTGGGTCTGAATCTGAGGTTGAGCGTGGTACTGATGATGAATCTATTTTTTCTGATTTTTGTCCGTCAGATACCCAGGGTGATTCAACGTCCAATGGATCCGCCTCGTCTCCCTCTTCCCCAATACGGTCGACATCGAAAAGAATCTTCAGTGCACGGGCGAGGAAAAATCTCCAATCGCGCCGCAAATTCAGAGTTTTTTATGAAAAACCCCCTGTGGAAGCTTTCATGGATCCTTTCGAGGAGCTGGATCACGAGGAAAATCTCTGGGATTTCGACACAAGACCCACCTATCTTCAAGAGGCAGTTGATACGGACCTGTTTAGGGACATCCGTAAGAAGATTCTTCCTGCCAAAGCTGAAGAAGTCGCCAAAGTTTTTTCGACAGTAATTCCTGGCGATCAGGTGGACACTGAATTGTGTTCCAAGTCAAGAGGAAAGATTTTTGAGGAACGGAAGGACACAACCCGTTCAGGGAAGTTGATCAAAGACCCCCCTGTCCGTGGACAGTTCGGTGAAGCCTTCATCGAGCTTCGTGAAGGGTACAAGGCAAAAAAACAGCGCCCTTATGAAAATCATGGACACAAGCATGAGATACTCCGAAAAATCATTGAGAGAAATCTCAGGGAATTTGGTTGGCTTGAGGGTTGTATGACCAGCGAATGGTGCTGTTCACCCTTCACAGTCCCGAAGCCACCGCCTGCAGACCAGAACACAATTGATGGTTGGCGAATGGTGGTTGATTTTCGCAATCTCAACGCCGAAACCAAGGCGGATTCGCACCCCCTGCCCCTCATTGAGGAGGAAATCGCTAAGAGGGCAAGAGGTCGTTTGTTCTCTGTGCTGGATCTCCGTCACGGCTTTCACCAAATGCCGTTGAGGAAGGACAGCAGACCGCTCACCTGTATGTGCACGCCATGTGGCCCAGTCCAGTGGACCGTCATGCCCATGGGCTTGAAGAACGCCCCCTCATTTTTTCAAAGAATGATGGAGGATGTGCTGTTCACAACCCATCCTGAGCTTCGTGCCTTCGTGAGTGTGTACATAGATGACATAATCATCGCGACGGAGGGGGAGGGACTGACCGAAGCCGAGCTGGTGGCCCTACATGAGAAGCAGCTGAACCAAGTTTTGGATATTCTTGACGCCAATCAGCTGATTTGTGGGCCAAAGAAGGGAAAATTATTTTTAAAATCAGTCGAATTTTGTGGTTCTCTCCTAGAGAATGGCACTCGACGACCCAGTCCAGGGAAGCTCGTCGCTATTCAGAAGTGGAAGCGCCCTGAGACGATCACGGAGTTGAGAGGATTCCTGGGTTGTTGCAATTTTTACCACACTTTTGTGCCGAATTATGCCAAATTTGCTGCCCCCCTGACTGAATTATTGAAGGTAGGGAGAGATGCGGGCAAGGCAGGTTCAAAGGTCTGTGTCAAGTGGACTGACGAGTGCGAGGAGGCCTTCCATCACTTGAAGGCAGCCCTCTGCGAAGTCGCCACGTTGCATGTGCCCCAATTTGACCGACCCTTCTACATTAGAACCGACGCATCTAGGTACGCGATCGGAGCTGTCCTTGAACAGGTTGATGAAGCCACCGGCGATCATTACCCTCCTGCATTTTGGTCTCGGAAGCTAGCTCCACGCCAAATGCAATGGTCGCCGCGTGAGCAAGAGACTTACGCCATCATCTGTGCTTTAAAAAAGTACCAATCGTGGGTTGGCACCAATCGAGTCGAGGTCCTGACGGATCATCGATCTCTGGAGTATTGGGCCACTGAACACATTGATACTGTCGCGAGCCCAGCTGGTCGACGGGCCAGATGGCACGAATTTCTCTCTCTGTTTGACCTCCATGTGTCGTATTTGCCTGGAAAACATAACACGGTAGCGGATGCTCTGAGCCGATGGGCTTACCCCGCCTCAGAGGGGCTGCAAAGTACCAACATCCATGGTACGGAGCAGGACCGCCATGTCATCATCGAATGGGATTGAAGCGGTACCCAGAACCCCATGGCCAGGTTACGGCATACAACCGGTCTCCGGTCCACTAACCCCATGCACGGCGTGTTCCGTGCCGTGAAGCCCCGCATCGGCAACCGATGCACCGCCAGCGGAGATTTGTGTATCAGAATATCAGGAATCAACAGGGTTTTATTTTCATATAGTTTCCGTCAATTTTTATGCTTCCGTTCCGATACTCACTGTTTTGACTGCTGGCGGTTGGTTCGCGACTTTACCGTAACCGCCAGTTTAACTGTTTATAATGGAAATTTTAACGCTATCCGCGACGAAGGCTCCAAAGTCGCCAGGAACTGCATGGATGCTTCCGCAATTTTCATAATTAATACTCGCAACCTTAATCCGAATTTTTCAGGATGTCGAAATCGGATTTTCGACTTCGACATCCCCGCACTTGATTTGACCTCTTTCGAGTGGACCTACGTGCTTCCGTATGCACGAATCAACTTCCCTTTTATCCTGCCCTCCATTTGTCTTGAAGATATGGGCAAAACAAAGTTGATTCGTGAGGCCACTTGTGAAGGTCATATCTCGTGTTGCTTGCGAGTATTGACGATAAGGAAACGTGGGATGTATTCACAATACTCCCGACGTAATTTAGGAAGCATTATATGCCTTGCGTTTCCACACGTGCGCGCTAGTGTAATGGATCATGGTCAAGAGGGTAGAGTTTGCGTTACAACTCATTGACCATGATATTGCGTGCGTTAAGATAACTTTCGAGTGTAGCGCGCAAGTGTTGGTGTTGCATAGGAACTCTCCTTGAGTTCCTATGAGCGATTGACACAAAGTTATGCCCTTGGAGGGGCATGACATATCGTGGTGGGAGCTACATTTTTGGGCAATATTTGGTATGTGCCATGTGTTGTGTTGCGTGCCCATTTGGCGGGCCCATTGCTCCAAGACAAGCCCGCCAATGGACCTCATATTGTGGAAGCCCCTTCTCCGTACTCCCTACGGTCAATTGCAAGCCTAACCTTTGTGAAGGGAAGCTTGTGTGGTGATCCCGAAGCGATGCGTTGGGAGCAAGGTGTGTATTTTACATTTTTCCATATTTTCATGTGCCCACTTGGGAAGCAGCGCTCGTAACCTTTCAAGGCGCCCCAAGTGGAGCACACACGTGGGATCGAAGGTCATTGGTGTCAAGTCATTGTGTTTAGAAGGATTAAGTGATTGCACGATCCAAGCTAAAGATATTATAATATAATTATGTGCCTTTCAAGGCACTTTTGTGTGTCATTGTGTCAATTTTGCCATTTTTGGCTCGTCATGATGTCAAGTGGCGACCGTGTATCTCTACGTTGCGCTCAATTGACACCATGACCCAAGTATGTTATGAGGGTACATACTTCGGTAGCCAACATATCTTGGACCCGGCGAATAACTCCTCTTAGGCTTGGCATACCGTGGCCGCCATGTTGGCGATTTGGGACTATCCCAAATCATGGGCCCACTTGGCGACCCTGCCATTCCCAATACCGGAGGAGTTGGGCGACGCCCCAAAGATATGTTGGACATATATGACTTGATACCAATCCTATGGCACACTCCGGTCCGAGTCGGGCATGTGCCTCATTTGCCCTAACCATGAGTGTGCGCATTTTTGGCCATTTTGAGCATTTTTCCACTTTTGCTGCCCGCCGTGCCCCATGTTCTAACCTTCGTGCACGCCGGACGCATGGACCAATGGACCATATATGACATGGGTATTATGGGTAATGGTCCCCATGGTCCACACACCACGTGGGCGAAGCGGAGCCGCCTTCGTTAAGGCGCTAGGCCAAATTGAGTATGGGCAATTTTGCCATTTTTGCATTTGTGGACCCAATTGGGATCATCACCACGCCAAGCAGCATGGAGATCTTTGAGAGCCAAGGGCATGGGAGTCTCCGTTGGACTCCCGGTGGATCACGTATGGAATGCCGGATCCGATCTCCAAGCCGGCGTGGAGATATACTATTGGGAGCACACTGAATTTTGGCTCATTTCAAGCAGCCAAAATGACCCAATTTTGGGACCCCAATTTCCCCCTTCCGTGTGGTCAATTGGCGGCCCCATTTCTCTAAGCCCATAGGGAGCCCGGACCTAAATCCAAGTTGTACACTCAGATATAAGTCCTAGGTCCTGCCTCCTACCCTGTGAGCCATTGGCCTCACCTTGGTCGAGCGAGCCGCGCGTGGGAATGAGGCCAATTTTGGTGATTTTGGCATCATGACCCCACTTGACTCATCCGTGTTGCCCTGATGCCGGGACCTCAGAGGGAACCAGGTTGGGTGACGGCTCCAGGGAGTTCGTACTCGAAGGGCGTAGGGTCAGTTGCCTCGTCCCTACCTCTGGCGGGTCCGGACGAGGGGTCAATTTTGGAGTTTTTCAAGCTAATTTCAATTTGGGCTGAAACAGCCCATTTTCAGCTACCAACTCCTGGGTGATAATGGCGGGGCCATATCTCTGGCTCAGAGTGGAGTTGGGACCTGCCGTTAAGGGAGCATAGGGAGCCACTGTCGGTTGGCCTTGGAACACATTGGTTCCCAGGAACTCGCCTGTGGCTGTGCGGGACACCTCTCCCATTGGCAGGGTTTCAGGGTCCGGACTGAGCAGGGCATGGGTTGTGTTTGAGCCCCCGCCCCCATCAGCCACTGAGAGGGTCGGTCCTGGGATTGGGATATGAGTCGGGACCGGAGTCCGGAGCATCGTCCTGACCGCGCAGCGCCCGTGGAAGAGGTGCACAGACCAGGACTCCTGCATCAGCCCCATCGGCCGACCCGGAGTCCCATCGGCCGACCAGCAAGGCCGCGTCAACCACCTCCACAACCACCGGCTGACCAGCACCAGCCGCACCTCCAATCCAGTGCTACAGCACCCTCCTCAACAACCACAACCAGTTCGTTGAGTTGAACAAGTGCACGTCAAGGACCTCAAGATCATCTACGCCCCCGCTGCCATGGTGAATTGGCAGGAAGCGGGCAGAACGTGGCCGCGGCCCCACCCCCATGCAGCACGCCTGCTGCGTGGGTTGGTTTGGGACCAGCATTACCGCCACAGCAACCCCCAGTGCGAAGGGGGCATGCCCAGGAGCTTCGAGCTCCGCACGGACATCGCCCCCGACCGCCTGCAGGCCGTGGAGGACTGGCTGCGGGCGGAGGGGTACGAGTACCGCCACCAGCAGAGGCGCTGGAGGGCGTGGACCCGGCCGGACAGGCCCGGGGAAGGGCTGCGTCCCGACGGGATTGAGGAGGACGAGGAGCCCAACGCCTACCCGTCGGGCGCCTCGATCAACGTCTCCCTGTGGGACGTGATCGAGAAGAAGTTCCCGGAACCGGGGAACGAGCGCAGGCTGCAGGGCAGCAGCAGCGCGTCTCCGGCGACGGAGAAGAGGTCCGCCGGGGACAAGAAGAGGGACCGGAGGTGGCGGGAGTACCAGGAGTCCCTGGCTGCCGAAGCCGCCCAAGGCGCCAAGGGCGGAACCCCAGCCCCCAGTCCCCAACGGCCCAATGGTGGACACCACCCCGGCTCCACCACCCTTGGCGACTACATCCAAGTCGCCAAGCAGACCCAGGCCAAACCCCGTCCGCTGCTCCTGAGGGCCCGGCAGGCCTCAGCAGGCCCCAGCAGCGACATCGAGTCGGCCCACCGCGGGAGGACGCCGGCCGACCAGGCCAGCTCCAGCAGCAGCGTCGCTCCCGAAAGGGACGTGGCGCGCGCCTGTGAGCGCGCCTGTGGGGTGCCCTGCAACCGTCGGGTTGCCCGGCAACGGGCCAAGCAGTACAGCGCTGCTGTGGAGGGCGCCGCCGGCATCGCCCAGGAGGAGGCTGCGCAGTGGGCGCATGGCATGGCCATCCACACCCAGACCGTGGCGGCCATCGCGGCTGGACTCACGGCCGTGGCCGCCCATAGTGCAGCAACTGCCCAGGTGAAAGGTGAGTTGGCGGCAGTCGACGAGGAAGCCCGCCTGACGCAGGAGGCCATTGCCTGCAAGGAGGCCGAGGTGAAGGCGCTGGCAGAGGCGCTTGCCCAAGAGAGGGCAAAGAAGGAGGCGGAGGAAAGGGCCCACGCCGAAGCGACGGCTAAGGCCCAGGAGGATGCCGCCAAGAAGGAAGCCATCGAGGCCGCGCGACGGAAGGTCGCTGAGGAGAAGGCCAAGACGGAGGCGGAGCTGGCGGCGTTGGAGGCGCAGAAGGCGCAGCTGCTGCAGGCCCGGGAGACCGAGGCGGCTCGTGCTCGGGAAGAGGCCGAAGCGCGAGCTGCCGCAGCCACCGCCGCCGCAATGGAGGAGGCAGAGGCCAAACTCCGCCACGAGACTCCCCCGGGAGGATCGCGAGTGGAGACCCTTCGAAGGCTTTTCGAAGGGGACGCCTCCTCCAGGATGAAGCTGGATGAGGCGGACACGGGCAGCAGTGGGAGCGGTAGCACCACCGCCCGTCGACGGAGGAAGGGCAAGGGGAAGACCCCCGAGAGGCCGCGGAGGCCAGCGGGTGGGCACCCCCACGACAGTGACCCCTTCTTCACCGCCAGTGACGGGGATGAACGAGGCCGTCGACATCGCCAAGTGGTGGCTTGGACGGGCGGAGGTGGCGGAGACGTCCCCATGGAAGGTGAGGATGAGGATCCCCCTCCTCCCTACCGGAGCTCCGAGTCCTCCGTGACCGAGACGCCCAGGTGGGGCGACATGGACGAGGATGACGACATGCACTTCGGCATCTTGAGGAGGCGCCCATCCTCGGACCCACCGAGGCGACCCGGCGGAGACCCACCGGGACCCCCTGGCGGAGGACCTTCAGGACCCCCGGGAGGACGCCCACCCAGTGGACCCCCGGGAGGCGGACCACCTGGCGGGGGAGGACCCCCTGGACCGGGCGGACCCGGCGGAGGCCCTCCTGGAGGACCCCCTGGGGACCCCGACGACCCACCAGGGAACGGCGACCCGGATGCCACCTGGTGGTGGATTGTCTACCTCCGCAGGAGAGTCCAGTTGCTCGAGCTGGAGGTAGACACGGGCAAGAGCGAGACGGCTCGCATCTCCACGGTCGCCGCGCGCGCGCAGAAGGACCTGGACATCGCCAGGGCCGAGACCAAGTCGCTGACCAACGTCGTCAGCGGCCTGCAGGAGAGGCTGGATGCGCTGGAAGCCCGTGGGAGAGTCGGCCGCGACCACCCACCCCTGGAGTCTGGCTCGTCGGACGACGGCTGGGGACCCAGACCAGGTCCAGGCAGACCCCACGCCCCCGGCGGAGCCCCCAGGAGTCGCCCCAGCGCCAGTGCCCCCTCTCTCACCGCCCCCTCTCACCACAGCGCGGGCCGCCGCAACGAGCGCGTGCCGCCCGGCAGTGGCAGTGAGGAATGGCGCGATGAGTGGCTCAGCGCGGACTACCACAACCGCCGTGCCCCACCGCGGACGCCTGTACGCCCCCGACGCCCGGCACCAGCCCCGGCACCAATCCCCAGGGCTGGAGGACGTTATGGTGGACTCAGAGATGAGGTTCCCAGAGGAGACGTGGAGTGGGATGTCGGCGAAGGTGAGGACCTGGACCTGGACCTGGACCTGGAGGAGTTCGACATCAGCCCGCCGCGTGGTGTACGACGGGAGGCCGCTGAACGCAGCCGCCGGCGCCGTGATGAGGATGCGTACATGGATGCAGTACGGCGTGAACACTTCGGTTCAGCGTACGTGGAGGAACCGCGGCGTAGCCACAGGGATTCCATGGAGGAGATGGACGTGGCGGCCGTGGGAGTCCGTGGGCGAGGCCGATGGGAACCTCGGTCGACCTCGCGGCCGGCGTTCATGGTCTCTAAGGCCGCGGACGCCGCCGTGTGGGAAGACTTGAAGGACATCAAGCCCCCCATGTACGACGGCAACCCCCTCAACCTCGACCGCTTCTTGGAGAAGCTGGACGATTGGGGGCTGGCCGTCACTGAAGACCAACCTCCCGCGGATGCGGAGAGATATGTCTTCAAACGGTTCAGGTACCGCCTGCCGGAAGTGCTCGGCGAGCTATACTTCGTGGCGACCAAGGAGGGGAAAATCAAGACCCTCAAGGACGCCAAGAAGTGGCTCAACGAGCAGGAGCGGGTGGACGCTCCGCAGGTGGCTGCCAAGCGCTGGAAGTCCATCAAGCTTGAGCATGATGGACGGGAGATCCGCCTACGGGAATGGCGTGACTTCCGAGGGAAATACACCCTCTTCCGCCGCAACGTGGAGGATTGGAATGAGGGTGACGAGCAGGCTCGCCTGCTCTCCATGCTACCGGAAGCATGGATCAAGAGGGTCACCAAGGAGGAATCCAAGAGGGCCAAGTCCAACCACACGGTCAAGATGATGCTCCCCAAGGAGTATCATACGAACGTGGTGAGTTGGGCGAAGAAGAACGTGGCCCGGGATGTCAAACGGCACTCCCTGCGGAACGCTCTTCTCATCACCGTCTCGGGCGATCGCGAGAAGACCGCGATTTGGCGCCTTGACGATTGTGAGTTGAGCGGCCAGACCATCCGTCTGCAGCCCATCCCGGCGCGGATGAGCTGCGACGAGATCCTGGAGTGGGTTGGCGAGGAAGTACTCAAGGAGTACCGAAACCTCCACCACACCCGCGGGTTGAGGCCCGGCGACCGCGACGTCAACTACGTTGGCGAGGGACCTGGCGGGGAGGATGCCATGGACCCAGCGGGAGCCGGCGGCGATGAGACTCTCGTCGACGATGACGACGACGATGAGCCCGCCGAAATGGCCGTGTGTGCCTTCGTGGCCAAGAACCTGAGCGCGGGGACCAAGCCAGCAAACTGGAAGCCCCTGCAGCCAGGTTGGAAGAAGCAGGAGAAGAGGGACCCTCGCCGTATTGGCGACCCTCCGCTGTCCTTTGGGGAGTTCGTACGAGCTCACCCTCAGGGCTGTTTCGTGTGTTATGGGAGGAAGAAAGGCTTCAACCATGACCACCGAACATGCCCCGTCCACAAGGCCGACACGGAGGCTTACAAGAAGGCGCACGGGTCGAAGAAGCGTGCGCCCGCGGGTATCCGGGAAGCCAAGATGGAGGTGGACAAGGAAGAGCTGGCCAAGCTGATGTCGTCGGTGGGGACCGAGTTGGCCAAGGAGATCCAGGAGATCAAGAGGAACTGGGTCCCCAGATCGGACAACAAGAACAAGGAGAACAACCAGAATGACCAGAACAAGGACAAGGACAAGAACAAGGGTAAAGGAGGAGGTAAAGGGGGAAGAAGGAAGGGCGTCAACGACGTTGAGGCCGAGGAGAACACCCCCTCTTCCACAACCGACGCCCCCTAGCGGAGCCCCTGCAGCCAAGGGCCCCAGCTAGGGCGGTCGCAGGATGGTGACGTGGGAAGCGCCGAACCATCCCTGTCGGGAGTCGGTAAGCACAAGGGGACTGCCGCGGGCGGAAGGCCCGGTCTGGCGCCCAGTCGCGGAGGCGGGGTGAGGGCAAGTGAAGGCACGAACCCTTGCACCCGTCCGTCCTTCGCGACCAAGAACGTGTTTGATGTACTACAGGATCTATCCGAGAGTATCGGAGGATCACCCGGACCGCAGCTGGATGCTGCAGATGGGCAGCCTGAGCCCATTGTCCACGACCTGCACCAGTCGCTTGTGGAGCTTCTGGAACGGCCGGAGATCCTGAGTTTGCACGCCGTGCGCCGTGTCGGTCGCGAGCGGCAGTTGCATCTTAAGGTCCGTGCCCTATGCGGGGAAGTGGAAAAGGTTTTCGACGTGTTGGTCGACACGGGAGCTCAAGTCAGCTTGGTCAAGGCTGGCCTACTTCCACCAGAGTGTCTGACCGACAGTCGGAAGCCTGTCAGGCTGAAGGTGGCGAACGGCCAGTACATGGTGGGAGGCACGAAGGAAGCGGCCATTGGGCTGCAGTTCGTGAACCATCGTGAACTGAGCCGCCCAGACCTCGGCAAGGAAATCCTCCTGCACGGTAGCTTCTACGAAGCCGAGATGGACTGGGACATGATCGTCGGGTACGACTTCATGATGGAGACGGACTCCGGCGTCCTCCCGGCCCAGGCCTCCATGACCCTGTACCAGGACGACCAGCTCTCGTGGCTTTCGTCACCTGAGCACCATGTGGAATGCCAATGGATCCACCCCGAACGCAATCAGCTCGAAGTGGCCGCGCTGGACACTGAGCCTACTGGGCCAGCGAACCAGGAGTACGGCGTAAGGCCGGAAGTGGCGTACCGAGTGGTCGCGGACCTGGGAGCGTCGGATCTGGCCCTGGACGCGTTCTCTTCAGGAACCTCCGCCCATCTGCGGGTATGTGAGAAGTACTGGAGCGCCCAGGACTCCGCGTGGAAGAAGCACTGGGGTCCGCATCAGGGATTGATGTGGATCCATTGCCCCCGTTGGGACATTCCAAGAGCGATAGCGAAGATTCGCAAGGACCGCTCCAAGGCAGTGCTGGTTGTTCCTATGGGATGCACCGAGGAGGAAAGTACCCGACATTGGGTAGCCTCATTGACCAACATGACCTTGAACAAGGTCGTCCTACCGGCTGGAGAGAGTGTCTATCAGGACGCTAAGGGACAGCCCATGCCACCCCAGAGATGGCCAACAGAATTCCACTATGTGGATGGGGGCCTGGATCAGGCCGACACCACGGACTTCGTGTGTGTCAACCGTATCATAGCAGAGCCCTGGCGGCAATGCTTTGCGGTTCCCCCTGTTGACATCGAAGAATCGGACTCCGAAGACCCCCTCACTGAAGAGGAGTGGGATCTGGTTCAGGGGTATATGGATCAGCCCTTTCACGACTGGGGAAACCAGCGTGAGGGCAAAGGCCAGGACAAAGCCTGGTGGGAAGTGGACTCAATCGTCTCCGGTTCCTATGACGGGAATACCTTCGTGCAGAGGGTGCTGGATCACATGTCCAGCCAAGACGAGCCGCCTGGCGGCAACCCACCCACCTACGGCGATCTGTTCCGAGGCAAGACCAGGGATGGCCCTTTGGGCCACCTGGGAAGACCACCTGAGCCGAAAGCGAGCGGGGTCGCTACCCCTCAAGTAAGCTCCGTGGTTCAAGTGCCCGGAAAAGCCAAGGCGGAGTCCGATGACTGCCCCAAGATCCAGGCGTTGAGGGCCAGGCTGAAGCAGAAGTATGGCGAGACCTTCTTCAGCGGCAAACCTGTGTTCCCCCCACCGGTGCGTGGACCGTATGGCGAGGCCAAGATACGACTGAAGCAGGACCCCCGTGTGTATCGTCACCGGGAGTTTGCCCTGAGGGGCGAGAGGAAAGAGGCCATGGAGAAGATCCTCCGTGACTTCATCCAGAGAGGCTGGCTTGAGCCGTGCCACTCCGAGTGGGCCTCTCCCTGTTTCGTCGTCCCCAAGAAGGTTGCCGGTGAGTGGCGGCTCGTGGTCGACTACCGCGGCCTGAACGCCCAAACGCAGCACGACAGCTATACGCTGCCCCTCATTGAGGACATGCTGCAAAAGCAACACCGGCGGAGGATCTTCACGGTGATTGACCTGAAACATGGTTATCATCAGATGCCTCTCGCCGAGGAGTCCCGTGCCTGCACAGCCATGAGCACCCCACTCGGACCTCACCAGTGGAAGGTGATGCCCATGGGCGTTACCAACGGCAATGCGGCTTTTCAGCGGATGCTGGAGAACCTGCTTGAGCCGGTGCGCGACTGTGCGGACCCCTTCGTGGACGACGTGATCATCGCGTCCGGGGACCCCAGCATGAGCTACGAGGAGCTCCTGGAGGCACACGAGAGGGACGTCACTCGAGTGCTGGACCTTCTGGTTCGGCACAAACTCACGGGCAGCAGTGACAAGGCCACCATTGCGGTAAGCGAGGTGGTCTTCGCTGGCCACGTAGTTGGGAACGGGCAGCGAAAGCCCATACCTGGCAAGGTGGCTGCAATTGAGCACTGGGAAAAGCCCAAAACGGTCTCTGAGCTACGGGCGTACTTGGGGTTCTGCAATTACTACTCGGGGTATATCAAGATGTATGCCGAGTATGCAGCCCCCATGACGACCATGCTCAAGGGCAACCGAGAGGAGACCAAGAAGGGGTCCAAGAAGGCTCTGGTCTGGACTGAAGAGTCTGACCGTGCCTTTGAGGGGATGAAGCAGGCGCTGCTATCCGCAGTGGGTCTGCACCTCGTGGATCCCGACCGAGGGTTCGTCCTGCGCACCGACGCTTCCGACTACGCCATTGGGGCTGTGTTGGAGCAAGTGCTTGACGATGGGAGGCACGTGCCCGTGGCCTTCTGGAGCCGAGTCCTGGCGGAAGGCCAGAGACGGACGTGGACGCCCCGTGAGAAGGAGGCGTATGCCATCGTCATGGCTCTCAGGAAATGGGCTGGGTACATAGCCCTCCATCCCGTCACCGTCTGCACCGACCATCAGAGTCTGCAGTCGTGGCACAAGGAGCACGTGGACACCCCCTCAGGTCCCGCCTCCCGACGGGCAAGATGGCACGAGACCTTGGCCAAGTTCGACCTTACGGTTGTTTATATTCCTGGAAAGGATAACACCGTGGCGGACTGTCTCAGTAGGTGGGCCTATCCCGCCAGCAAGGGCATGCAGGATATCTCTGCCCATGGCGATGAGGCTGAGACCGCTGAAGCCAAGAAGATCATTGAAATGGAGCGCCTGATGGAGGAGGAGGATGTCAAATGCTTCGTCGTCATGGCCGCAGATACCCCCCTCGCTTCGAGGGTGAGCAGAGCGGTCAGTGTACTCGCCCCTGTGGGTGCCGCGGGCGGAAGGCCCGGTCCGGCACCCCCTGTGGGAGTGGAGTCCGACAAGCACCTCTTCCCAGAGTCTTGCCTCCAGGACGACTGGACCGACGATTACGCCAAGTCTGAGGCCTTTGCGGCCGAGTATAGGGCTGTGACCGACCCTGACGACGGGCAGAAGTGGCCAAAGGGGCTGACTGAGGAAGATGGCAAGCTCTACCGGAATGGTAAGCTGCTAGTCCCAGAGTCCCGAGTGCTCGAGCTGTGTGAAGCTTGGCACCACCACATGCTGCACCCAGGGGTCAAGAAGCAAGCTCTTGACATGCAGCGTCGGTTCGAGATCGACCATATCGTTCTCTACACCGCCATCAAGAAGGTCAGGAAGGGTTGCTCGGTCTGTCAGGCCTGCAATCCCGACAACCGGAACGTCAAGGGGGAACCCCAATGGACCCTGGTTCCTGACCAGCCCATGGAGAGCGTGGCCATGGACGTCTTCTCCATGCCCGAAGTGCACATAGGCAAGGAGACCTTTGACTGTGTGGTTCTCTGTGTGGACCGCCACAGCGGCTACGTTGTAGCCGTTCCGGCACGCAAAAAGGGGTTGCTTGCCAAGGAAGTGGCAGTCATGATGATTCGTCATTGGCTGACCGTCTTTGACATCCCCCGCACCATTTGCAGTGACCGAGGGCCCCAGTTTACTGGTGGCTGGTTCAAGGCTATGTGTTCCCTCATGGGAATACGACATGCCAAGAGCGTCGCCTATCTCAGCCGGTCTAACGGCCGTGCTGAAGTGGCTGGACGGCAGCTGTTCGAGAAGCTGCGCAAGATCCACATCACCAATCCACGGCGGAACTGGTTCGAGGAGATGTGGCCTGCTCTGAAGGCCCATCATGACACCCCCACTCCGGGCGGTTTGTCCCCTCACCAGATTCTCTTCGGCAGGGACCCCCTGGGTAGGGGACTTCCCTTGTCGGGTGATGGCATGGCTATGGATGCCAAAGAGTTCTTCGCGCGGCAAGAGCAAACGGCGCGGGACATCCGCCAGCAGCTTGAGAAGGAGCATGCTGAGCGTCAGAAGTCCGCCCCGAGCTCGACAGCGCAGAAGTTCAGGGTGGGAGACCCGGTGTGGGTGATCAGACCCCGCCCCATGGGCACCCACCGCACCAAGACCTGGTTCACACCCGGCGAGGTGGTCCGCAGGATTGGTGAGGACACCTACCGCATCAAGGTGGGTCACGGACAGTTCCGGGAGCGCCACGAGAGTCAACTCCGTGTGCGGGAACCCGACCTCCGTGGCCGACATGTGTCCCTGGACTACGCCAAACATGAGGCCGATTCGGACGACGACTATGCTGAGCAGGACGACTATACTGTCGAGAAGATCCTGGCTCAGCGTCCGAAGGCCTCGGCACCCGGAGGTCTGGAGTTCAAGGTTCGTTGGCGAGGCTATGGGCCGTCCCACGACACCTGGGAACCCGTATCCTCGTTTGTGCCGCGGGTGAACACTCCCTTCATGGAGTACATCCGCAAGAACAAGACCAAGATCCACGTTTCGGACTTGGCAGCACTCACCCGGGCGATTGCAGCCAGGGGTGCCTGATCAGCGCCCTGAGCTCTCCCCTGATGTGCCTTGAGGCGCTTGTGAGGCCGACGAACCGTCCCTTACTTGCTTGCTCTCTTCCATCTTTCGGTGACAGAGTGGCCATATACCCCCCCCTGCTGAATCCAGAGGAGGATGGCCCCTCTTTTCTTCTATTCGTCACTCCCCCCCCTGCTGAATCCTTGGGAAACCAGGTAGGGCGACTGACCTTCATATTTTTGAGCTCTTGGGGCCTTGAAGCCCATACGACGTTGCGCAACGGATGCCGCTGTCATCGGCATTGCGATTTTTGAGTGTGTGGTCTGGTTCCATGGCATTTGCGGAATCCAGACCAGTCGACGTGTGTCTCGAGACTATATATGCCTGAACTCAGGCGTTATCCTGTCCATCCTCCTGCATTTGCCTTATCCTGACCGTGGCGTGGTTTGGCACTCTGTTCTGAGTGTGTTTACACGCCTATTTACCCAAATTGTTGCTTGCTTTTCTGCCCTCCAGGATATGTGCATCTGTATGTTAAGTGTCATCAGCCCATCGCTGAGGGATGGACTGTTTTTCACCACGAATCGGGATACAGAGGCGCCTTGAGTCGCCGTGTACATATCCTTACAGCCTGGTCCGGCCTGGACCAGTACTTGATTACAGATTCTACTGTTTGAGTGCCCGTGATACCGTGTTGCCCTATTCGCTGTGATGTGTGGAGATCCTGATGGCGCCAGGCGGGAAGCCCAGTTGCCTGACTACACTCCCAGCGGTCCGCCACTGTCAGTCCCAGTGTGAGCCTACCGATTTGCAGACGCACTTGCATTCGGATGGCGGCCTCCGGTGCTCCTGACCGCGGTCAGTCTGCCTGGGAAACTGGTGGTTTGAGGAGTCGACGCCTCCGCCCACACTGCATGAGGACTCCCTCATGTATGGCCACGCTTCGTGGTAGTAGGGCGAGGGAAAAGACGGCCTTGATGCCCGATCCCTTCAGGAGGAGTTCCCTTACGATTTGGAGTTCGTAAGGAGTTCGACTATGGCACTCTGGACTCGCGTCGTATGGATATGGACATGGTGCGCCCGAGGAAGGACCCGTGGGGACTCTCCCCAGTCGGCGGGCCTTGGGAAGCTTGGGGTAGCCTGATGGATCTTTGTGGTCGCTCTCGACTTGTGGGGCCACCTCGGCCGTCGTGTGACGCCTATGTTGGCCGTGTATGCCACTGCCACTGTGGTGGTGACCGTAGCAGCCGGCACCCGGTGCGCCTGGTATGGGTTAACGGGTCCTTTGGATGCCGAACAATCGCCGCCAGGACCCGGGACTTGATACTTGATACTATACATGTGCTACGAGCTGTTACACCAGCATACCTATCCCACTGTGGGATACCTATCTTACTGTGACTTACTGAAGTGAGGATGTGACACCCCCCCCCCTTTCAGGAAGTGGTCCTGGGTACCCGCTGCCATGCGTGGGTGTTATCGAGCCCCCCCAGGGTTTGCTCTAAGGAGGGGGGTGAAGCGGTACCCAGAACCCCATGGCCAGGTTACGGCATACAACCGGTCTCCGGTCCACTAACCCCATGCACGGCGTGTTCCGTGCCGTGAAGCCCCGCATCGGCAACCGATGCACCGCCAGCGGAGATTTGTGTATCAGAATATCAGGAATCAACAGGGTTTTATTTTCATATAGTTTCCGTCAATTTTTATGCTTCCGTTCCGATACTCACTGTTTTGACTGCTGGCGGTTGGTTCGCGACTTTACCGTAACCGCCAGTTTAACTGTTTATAATGGAAATTTTAACGCTATCCGCGACGAAGGCTCCAAAGTCGCCAGGAACTGCATGGATGCTTCCGCAATTTTCATAATTAATACTCGCAACCTTAATCCGAATTTTTCAGGATGTCGAAATCGGATTTTCGACTTCGACATCCCCGCACTTGATTTGACCTCTTTCGAGTGGACCTACGTGCTTCCGTATGCACGAATCAACTTCCCTTTTATCCTGCCCTCCATTTGTCTTGAAGATATGGGCAAAACAAAGTTGATTCGTGAGGCCACTTGTGAAGGTCATATCTCGTGTTGCTTGCGAGTATTGACGATAAGGAAACGTGGGATGTATTCACAATACTCCCGACGTAATTTAGGAAGCATTATATGCCTTGCGTTTCCACACGTGCGCGCTAGTGTAATGGATCATGGTCAAGAGGGTAGAGTTTGCGTTACAACTCATTGACCATGATATTGCGTGCGTATAGATAACTTTCGAGTGTAGCGCGCAAGTGTTGGTGTTGCATAGGAACTCTCCTTGAGTTCCTATGAGCGATTGACACAAAGTTATGCCCTTGGAGGGGCATGACATATCGTGGTGGGAGCTACATTTTTGGGCAATATTTGGTATGTGCCATGTGTTGTGTTGCGTGCCCATTTGGCGGGCCCATTGCTCCAAGACAAGCCCGCCAATGGACCTCATATTGTGCAAGCCCCTTCTCCGTACTCCCTACGGTCAATTGCAAGCCTAACCTTCGTGAAGGGAAGCTTGTGTGGTGATCCCGAAGCGATGCGTTGGGAGCAAGGTGTGTATTTTACATTTTTCCATATTTTCATGTGCCCACTTGGGAAGCAGCGCTCGTAACCTTTCAAGGCGCCCCAAGTGGAGCACACACGTGGGATCGAAGGTCATTGGTGTCAAGTCATTGTGTTTAGAAGGATTAAGTGATTGCACGATCCAAGCTAAAGATATTATAATATAATTATGTGCCTTTCAAGGCACTTTTGTGTGTCATTGTGTCAATTTTGCCATTTTTGGCTCGTCATGATGTCAAGTGGCGACCGTGTATCTCTACGTTGCGCTCAATTGACACCATGACCCAAGTATGTTATGAGGGTACATACTTCGGTAGCCAACATATCTTGGACCCGGCGAATAACTCCTCTTAGGCTTGCAGCCAAAATGACCCAATTTTGGGACCCCAATTTCCCCCTTCCGTGTGGTCAATTGGCGGCCCCATTTCTCTAAGCCCATAGGGAGCCCGGACCTAAATCCAAGTTGTACACTCAGATAGAAGTCCTAGGTCCTGCCTCCTACCCTGTGAGCCATTGGCCTCACCTTGGTCGAGCGAGCCACGCGTGGGAATGAGGCCAATTTTGGTGATTTTGGCATCATGACCCCACTTGACTCATCCGTGTTGCCCTGATGCCGGGACCTCAGAGGGAACCAGGTTGGGTGACGGCTCCAGGGAGTTCGTACTCAAAGGGCGTAGGGTCAGTTGCCTCGTCCCTACCTCTGGCGGGTCCGGACGAGGGGTCAATTTTGGAGTTTTTCAAGCTAATTTCAATTTGGGCTGAAACAGCCCATTTTCAGCTACCACCTCCTGGGTGATAATGGCGGGGCCATATCTCTGGCTCAGAGTGGAGTTGGGACCTGCCGTTAAGGGAGCATAGGGAGCCACTGTCGGTTGGCCTTGGAACACATTGGTTCCCAGGAACTCGCCTGTGGCTGTGCGGGACACCTCTCCCATTGGCAGGGTTTCAGGGTCCGGACTGAGCAGGGCATGGGTTGTGTTTGAGCCCCCGCCCCCATCAGCCACTGAGAGGGTCGGTCCTGGGATTGGGATATGAGTCGGGACTGAGTGTCTATTGTCCCTTGATGCCCTTACCCCAGTCCAGTCTTAACCCCATGTGTACATATCCTGATGTGTTGCTGTACATACTTTCGTTCCCTCTTTGCAGAGTGGCAAGGATTCTGAAACGCTTTGTCACATGACACAGGCGTATTGATGCCCTTGTGAGCGTAGTGCCTTGCCTGCCTGCTCACTTGTGCGTGTCACCGCAGCGTCCCGTGGCCGGCCCCCCACGGGAACGCGTCAGGATCAGGAAGAAAAGAAACTCATTCGACGGGCATGCATGCAGTGCGCTGTTAAACAGCACGCATTGCCGTGTCACGACATCACGGCCATCTCAGATCCGGCGCATGCCCATGAGATCTGCACCAAAACGCTGAAAGTCGTGGAAAAGGTCACCGATCCCTCCTCAGGGAGTGTGAAACGGTTTGACTACACCCGACGAGTAAGTAGATTTCGGTTGATCCAAGGTATTAAGCGTCGAGATCCGGCCAAAACTCCACCCCTGCCTAAAGATTCCCTGATCATCCGTGACTGGGCGTCCGATTACCTGCAGGATCCCATGTTTAAAGAGGTCTTTGGAAATCTCAAATCCAAAGATGCTCACAGGGATGGGATTTTTCCTGAGTACTCGTTGGATGGGGGGAAGCTGTGGATGGAGGGTAAATTGTGTGTGCCAGACGCCCTAGCCCCCCGAGTGTTAAACTGGTGGCACAAATGGGAGTCCCCCCACGCACATGGCCGTCGACTGTGGTCGATGATTAAGCATAGGTTGTTTGGATCGAGGCTCTACACTCATTGCATGAAAGTAGCCGCCGGATGTGCCCAATGTGCTGTCTCGACGCCTCCCAGCGCGAAGAAGCACGGCCATCTGAGGCCTCATCCTATTCCGGAGCGCCTCTTTAACAGAGTCACCAGTGATTTTTTCTATCTCGGTGAACTCGATGACGAAGAGTGCCATTGGACGAATAAAAAAGTCAATGGTGTGCTCCTTATTCAGTGCCGTCATTCCGGCTACATTCAAGTGTTGCCTTGCAACATTGAGTCGATGACTGGCAAGGCTGCCGCCAAATGGTGCGCGCAGACCTGGATGGGAGGCTGGGACGTCCCATCCGAGGTGGTGACAGATTCAGGCAAAGAGTACACCTCCGAATGGTGGAGAGAATTATGTGCTCGCCTTGGAATCCACCACCTCCGATGTGAAATCCACTCGCATCGAGCGCTGCCTGGCGAAAGAGCCGGCCGCTCAATTATTAATATGCTTCGTAAGGAGCTCGCGAGTGAAAAGGATTTCCATTGGATGGAAGTTCTCTTCGCATTGCTTCGCCGTTACCACAACACGCCTTTGTATCATGGCCTTTCTCCAAATGAAATTGTCTTTGGACGAAAGAAGTGTTGGTGGAACATGCCGTTGAATAATCCTCGCCCCTGTAAGGATGCTTCGCTGTTTTTGGACGAAGTCCAACGAGCAGATAAATCTGTGTCGAAATTAATCGAGAAGCATCAAGCTGACTGGCTTTGGGTTCAAAATCAAGGTCGAAAAACCCCCCACAATTTTGAAGTCGATGATCGAGTTTGGCTTCGAAAATCCGAAACCACCCTGGACGGAGATGACAGGCTTCTTCCCTTGTGGGAGGGGCCATTCGCTGTTACAGCGCGTCTTGGTGAGAACAGGTGGAGGATTCGTGTGGATGTCAGCAGGGAAATTGACGTTTCGGGCGATCGCCTCAAGAGAGAGATCCCCTCCCCCAAGGATCGAGTTAAACCCCTTTTTTGGACTGCGAAACACTTGTCTGATCGGGTTACCGAAGGGGGAAAGTACGAACTCAAGAGGATTGTTGAAGCAAGACGTGACGCCAAGGGCGAATGGGAATTTCTGTGTGAGTGGAGGGGCTTTGATTCCAGTCACAACAACTGGGAACCAGCCCAATCTTTTGTCCATGGGTACACCAAGGGGTTCATTGACTTCCTCAAGAAGCACCCCCAAATTGGAGTACTCCTGACAGATTGTTTGTCGAAACCAGACAGACAAGTGGAGAGCGACGGAAAACGACCTGTGGTGAATCGAGATCCAGCCTTTTATGGCCCTCAGCAGCCACATTCCAGGGCTGATCCGTCGATCCCCCCTCCTGCGGTCAGGCCAGCCCAGGAGCCAAATGAGGACCAAGCTTCAAGTTCGGCCGCTGATTTGCAGCGCCCAAGCCGTACGAGGGCCAGGCCAGACAGGTTGGTGGTCACATGTATTCGTGCTTGGCCGAATTGAGGAAGCCATCCTACCACATTCTGCTCAATCCACTGTTCATTCTTTCTGTTTATGTCATGATGTGGAGAACTGCGAATGTTTGATAATTTGACGTCAATCAACTTTTCTTTGGTCTCCGTTCGGCAGACAAGGCGTAGATACGCTGACGGAGTGTGCTGCCGTGTTCAGAAAAAACCAAACTCAGGCTTAATTCAGGCAGATTCGGGGTAATCTTGTCTCTGTTGGTCTGTGCATCTTTGGAATTTGGCTACTCGTGCAGATGGAAGCAAATGTACATAATCAAAACACCGGCCGGTGACATGCACCCCTACAGGCACCCCCTGTAGTACTGGCTGCACCAGATGCGACGCCAGAAACTCAGATCTCACCTTCATTTGCTGTGATGCTGACGCCAAAGTCCAGATTCAGATCCAGGATCCTCAAATTTACCTTGAATTTCTCAGGTTTGTCCATCATTCTGCCACTGTTGTACGAAACCCAGACGTCAATTGTTCAGACAATCTTCATCTAGGAGCTCTAGGGACTTTTAACAGCAATCTCTGAAGTCCGTAAGCTTTGTTGTATTTTTGGCACACGCCAATGTGAGCTCAATCCGACCAGAAACTGTCGAGAATGGTGAATCCAAGTGTCTTGTGGGACGCCATCGAAAGATTGGCCTTGTCCAAGTCGATTGACACCACCGCCACTGTAAATTCGGTGTCTCTCAGTTATATACTGTCAGTAAAGCGCCTTCAGTGAACCTTCGGCGCGTTACATGCCAAGGATCCAGGGCCAGCATGTCCCATCATGATGCATCATCACATGATCCACATTTTGATAGAATCTGTTTGATGCTCGCGAAATAACGTGCCGGAAAGCACAATTGAGCTGAATAAACGACAATATATATTAACTTTAGTCTAAACGAAAGTGTTAGTAGTTTCAGTTGTACACATTTCGCTTCATTTCACCTTCATCTTAGGGAATGTGCTGACATTAGGACAATTTAGATTGATTTACTTGTCATCTCCTCTCATTCCTTGAAGATCTGTTTAGATCTAAGTGAACAGAAGAACATCTCTACCTTCGGTGGTTCACTTAGGGTCTGTAGACTACATGTGTATTTGTTTAACCGCACTGTGATTGCTTAATCCCCTTCATCTCTGCTCAATTTGACTCTCAATCTTGCTCAATTTTGTGATCATCCGCCAGATGCGCTAAATCTGAGTCACATGCTGTACTTTTCAGAACGACAAAAGCGGGATAACACGATGTAGAGTTCGGCGAGGACACCGTAGCGTGCCCGCGACAGCGAAACTGTGCCAGAGCGCTGAGATGTCACTCCAATTCTTGATCCCCCCACTCAATCCATCAATAATCTACCTCATTCTCAACCAATGCATGGTTTGGTATCGATTCTCGATACGTTTACATGCTTTTTAGCCCCTAACCTAATGTTTTACTGCACGGAGGACTGTTCGTCACTTCTCATTCTGTCTCATTTCAGGTTCATCCAGCCTGATTCAGTGCCAATTCAGCTCCAAATCAGGTCAGATCAAGCAGATTTCGCCTCATCGAGGCTACATTTCTATGTTTTTCTGGGACTTACCCGCACTACGTTCTTCGTTGACGTAGCGACACACCCCAGTGTGTTTTTGGAGGGGGAGTGTAAGTGCGGCTAGCCCCATCTGCTCAGATTTTCAGACATTCTGCCCAGATTGGCTACATTTTGGTCATTTTATTTGCTTCGGCGGAATTGCCGCCTCGCAGCTCAGTCACAGGATATTTCCTATATATTTCTGATATGCCGGATTTGATTCCGCGGTCCATTTCCCGTAAATCCGCCGCATTCCGCTATTTTAGCTGGAATCGCCATTTGCCGCTGACGCGCGCTCGCGGGCCAGATCATCGGCCAAACATTTTTACATAAATGGATTATTTAAATTCTTTCAGACAGTTTTGGACACTCAGATGTATTTAGAATAATTCCCCTCAATTTTCTTCATAGACTGGGATTTTCTGCCGGACCACAATCAGCATGGACCTTGCTTCTGTTGTCGCTGCTCTCGCCTCCGTTGGTGTCCGTGTCTCTGGTTCTACCCCCAATAACAACATCCGGGAAGACTCCTCGCGTGCCTGCCCCACTGGTCTTGCCGGCCCCGAGCCCTCCGGCACCCACAACGACCCAGGGCAGCACTTTCAGTGTCACATCCTCACTTCAGTAAGTCACAGTAAGATAGGTATGATGTTGTATAAGCTCGTAGCACATGTATAGTATCAAGTATCAAGTCCCGAGTCCTGGCGGCGATTGTTCGGCATCCAAAGGACCCGTTAACCCATACCAGGCGCACCGGGTGCCGGCTGCTACGGTCACCACCACAGTAACAGTGGCATACACGGCCAACATAGGCGACACACGACGACCGAGGTGGTCCCACAGGTCGAGAGCGACCACAAAGATCCATCAGGCTACCCCAAGCTTCCCAAGGCCCGCCGACTGGGGAGAGTCCCCACGGGTCCTTCCTCGGGCGCACCATGTCCATATCCATACGACGCGAGTCCAGAGTGCCATAGTCGAACTCCTTAAGAACCCCAGATCTTAAGGGAGCTCCTCCTTAAGGGATCGGGCATCAAGGCCGTCTTTTCCCTCGCCCTATTACCACGAAGGCCATACATGAGGGAGTCCTCATGCAGTGTGGGCGGAGGCGTCGACTCCTCAAACCACCAGTTTCCCAGGCAGACTGACCGAGGTCAGGAGCACCGGAGGCCGCCATCCGAATGCAAGTGCGTCTGCGAATCGGTAGGCTCACACTGGGACTGACAGTGGCGGACCGCTGGGAGTGTAGTCAGGCACCTGGGCTTCCCGCCTGGCGCCATCAGGATCTCCACATCACAGCGAATAGGGCAACACGGTATCACGGGCACTCAAACAGTAGAATATGTTCTGCGGTACTGGTCCAGGCTGGACCATATTGAATTCAATATGTACAAACATGTAAACGGCGACTCAGGGCGCCTCTGTATCCCGATTCGTGGTGAAAAACAGTCCATCCCTCAGCGATGGGCTGATGACACTTAACATACAGATGCACATATCCTGGAGGGCAGAAGAGCAAAACAAGCGGGGTAAATAGGCGTGTAAACACACTCGGGACAGAGTGCCAAACCACGCCACGGTCAGGATAAGGCAAATGCAGGAGGGTGGACAGGAAAACGCCTGAGTTCAGGCCATATATAGTCCGCAGACACACGTCCACTGGTCTGGATCCCGCAAATGCCATGGGACCAGACCACACACCAAAAATCGCAATGCCGATGACAGCGGCATCCGTTGCGCAACGTCGTATGGGCGTCAAGGCCCCAAGAGCTCAGAAATATGAAGGTCAGTCGCCCTACCTGGTTTCCCAAGGATTCAGCAGGGGGGGGAGTGACGAATAGAATCGAAAGAGAGGGGCCATCCTCCTCTGGATTCAGCAGGGGGGGGTATATGGCCACTCCGTCACCAAAAGATGGAAGAGAGCAAGCAAGCAAGGGACGATCCGTCGGCCTCACAAGCGCTCAAAACGCATCAGGGGAGAGCCCAGGGCGCTGATCAGGCACCCCTAGCTGCAATCGCCCGGGTGAGTGCTGCCAAGTCCGAAACATGGATCTTGGTCTTGTGCTTGCGGATGTACTCCATGAAGGGAGTATTGACCCGCGGCACGAACGAGGAGACGGGTTCCCAGGTGTCGTGGGACGGCCCATAGCCTCGCCAACGAACCTTGAACTCCAGACCTCCGGGTGCCGAGGCTTTCGGACGCTGAGCCAGGATCTTCTCGACAGTATAGTTGTCCTGCTCAGCATAGTGAAGCGGTACCCAGAACCCCATGGCTAGGTTACGGCATACAACCGGTCTCCGGTCCACTAACCCCATGTACAGAAGGGAAGACGCCCGTTGACGCTCCGTTCCGTGCCGTAAAGCCCCGCATCGGCAACCGATGCACCGCCAGCGGAGATTTGTATATCAGAATATCAGGAATCAACAGGGTTTTATTTTCATATTGTTTCCGTCAATTTTTATGCTTCCGTTCTGATATTCACTGTTTTGACTGCTGGCGGTTGGATCGCCACTTTACCGTAACCGCCAGTTTAACTGTTTATAATGGAAATTTTAACGCAATCCGTCACGAAGGCTCCAAAGCCTTCAGGAACTGCATGGACGCTTCCGCAATTTTCACATCTTACACTCGCAACCTTAATCCGAATTTTTCAGGATGTCGAAATCGGATTTTCGACTTCGACATCCCCGCACTTGATTTGACCTCTTTCGAGTGGACCTACGTGCCTCCCTATGCACGAATCAACTTTCCTTTTATCTTGCCCTCCATTTGACTCAGAGATATGGGCAAAACAAAGTTGATTCGTGAGGCCACTTGTAAGGGTCATATCTCGTGCCGCTTGCGAGGAATGACAATAAGGAAACGTGGGATGCATTCACAATACTCCCGACGTAATTTAGGAAGCTTTATATGCCTTGCGTTTCCACACGTGCGCGCTAGTGTAATGGATCATGGTCAAGAGGGTAGAGTTTGCGTTATAACTCTTTGGCCATGATATTGCGTGCGTTAGGATAACTTTCGAGTGTAGCGCGCAAGTGTTGGTGTTGCATAGGAACTCTCCTTGAGTTCCTATGAGCGATTGACACAAAGTTATGCCCTTGGAGGGGCATGACATATCGTGGTGGGAGCTATCTTTTGGGGCAATATGTGGTATGTGCCATGTGTTGTGTTGCGTGCCCATTTGGCGGGTCCATCACTCCAAGCCGAACCTGCCAATGGACCTCATATTGTGTAAGCCCCTTCTCCATACTCCCCACGATCAATTGCAAGCCTAACCTTCGTGAAGGGAAGCTTGTGTGGCGATCCCAAAGCGATGCGTTGGGAGCAAGGTGTGTGTTTTGCAATTTTCCATATTTTCATGTGCCCACTTGGGAAGTAGCGCTCGTAACCTTTCAAGGCGCCCCAAGTGGAGCACATATGTGGGATCGAAGGTCATTGGTGTCAAGTCATTGTGTTTAGAAGGATTAGTTGATTGCACGATCCAATCCGGAGATATTAGAATATAGTTTGGTGCCTTTCAAGGCACTTTTGTGTGTCTTTGTACCAATTTTGCCGTTTTTGGCCCGTCATGATGTCAAGTGGCGAACATGCATCTCAACGTTGCGCTCAATTGACATCATGACTCAAGTATGTTATGAGGGTACATACTTCGGTGCCCAACATATCTTGGACCCGGCGAATAACTCCTCTTAGGCTTGACATACCGTGGCCGCCATGTTGGCGATTTGGGACTATCCCAAATCATGGGCTCACTTGGCGACCCTGCCATTCCCAATACCGGAGGAGTTGGGCGACGCCCAAAAGATATGTTGGACACATATGACTTGATACCAATCATATGGCACACTCCGGTCCGAGTCGGGCATGTGCCTCATTTGCCCTAACCATGAGTGTGCGCATTTTTGGCCATTTTGAGCAATTTTCCACTTTTGCTGCCCGCCGTGCACTATGTTGAGCCCACCCGTGCACGCCGGACGCATGGACCAATGGACCATATATGACATGGGTGTTATGCATAATGGTCCCCATGGTTCACACACCACGTGGGCGAAGCGGAGCAACCTTCGTTAAGGCGCTAGCCCAAAGTGAGTGTGGGCAATTTTACCATTTTGGCATTTGTGGGCCCAATTGGGATCGTCACCACGCCGAGTGGCATGAAGATCTTTGACGGCCAAGTGCATGGAAGTCTTCGTTGGACTCCGGGTGGATCGCGTATGGAATGGCGGATTCGATCTCCAAGCCGGCGTGGAGATATACTATTGGGAGCACACCGAATTTTGGCTCATTTCAGGCAGCCAAAATGACCCCCTTTTGGGACCCCAATTTCCCCCTTCCGTGTGGTCAATTGGCGGCCCCATTCCTCTATGCCCACAGGGAGCCCGGACCTAATTCCAAGTAGTACACTCAGATAGAGATCCTAGGTCCTGCCTCCTACCCTGTGAGCCATAGGCCTTACTTTGGCCGAGCGAGCCACGCGTGGGAATGACGCCAATTTTGGTGATTTTGGCATCATGACCCCACTTGACTCATCCGTGTTGCCCTGATGCCGGAACCTCAGAGGGAACCAGGTTGGGTGAGGGCTCCAGGGAGTTCGTACTCGAAGGGCATAGGGTCAGTTGCCTCGTCCCTACCTCTGGCGGGTCCAGACGAGAGGTCAATTTTGGGAATTTTGGAGCTCATATCAGTTTGGGCTGAAACAGCCCATTTTCAGCTACCAACTCCTGAGGGATTATGGCGGGGCCATATCTCTGGCTCAGAGGGGAGTTGGGACCCGCCGTCAAGGGAGCATAGGGAGCCACTGTCGGTTGGCCTTGGTGCGCCTTGGTTCCCAGGAACTCGCCTGTGGCTGGGCGGGACACCTCTCCCATTGGCAGGGTTTCAGGGTCCGGACTGAGCAGGGCATGGGTTGTGTTTGAGCCCCCGCCCCCACCAGCCACTGAGAGGGTGGGACCTGGGATTGGGATACGAGTTGGGACTGAGTGTCTATGGTCCTGTGATGCTCTTACCCTAGTCCAGTCTTAACCCCATGTGTACATATCCTGATGTGTTGCTGTACATACTTTTGTTCCCTCTTTGCAGAGTGGCAAGGATTCTGAAACGCTTTGTGACATGACACGAGCGTATTGATGCCCTTGTGAGCGTAGTGCTTTGCCTGCCTGCTCACCTGTGCGTGTCACCGCAGCGTCCCGTGGCCGGCCCCCCACGGGAACGCGTCAAAAGCGTTTCACCGCCGCGGGGTTACCCAGCCCTCGCGTGCCACTCGGGGCCACCAACCCCGAGCAGCGCGGCGCAGCTCGCAGCTCGCAACGCAGCGCAGCGGCTCGCAGCGCAGCGCAGCGGCTCGCAGCGCCACTCAGCGACAGCGCCGAGTTCGTCACGGAGCCCGCAGCGCCGTCCAGAGCATCGCCCTGACCGCGCAGCGACCGTGGAAGAGGTGCACAGACCAGGACTCCTGTATCAGCCCCATCGGCCGACCCGGAGTCCCATCGGCCGACCAGCAAGGCCGCGTCAACCACCTCCACAACCACCGGCTGACCAGCACCAGCCGCACTTCCAATCCACTGCTGCAGCACCCGCCTCAACAACCACCACCAGTTCGTTGAGTAGAACGAGTGCACACCAAGGACCTCAAGACCAAGTACGCCCCCCGCTGCCATGGTAAACTGGCAAGAAGCGGGCAGGACGTGGCCGCGGCCCCACCCCCATGCGGCACGCCTGCTGCGTGGGTTGGTCTGGGACCAGCACTACCGCCACAGCCACCCCCAGTGTGAAGGCGGCATGCCCGGGAGCTTCGAGCTCCGCGAGGACATGGGGGAGGACCGCCTGCGGGCAGTGGAGGAGTGGCTGCGGGCGGAAGGCTACGAGTGGCGCTTCCGCCGCAAGCGCTGGCGGACCTGGACCCGGCCGGACAGGCCCGGCGAAGGGCTGCGCCCCGACGGGATTGAGGAGGACGAGGACCCCAACGCCTACCCGTCGGGCGCCTCGATCAATGTCTCCCTGTGGGACATGATCGAGAGGAAGTTCCCGGAGCCGGGGAGCGAGCGCAGGCTGCAGGGCAGCAGCAGCGCGTCTCCGGCGAAGGAGAAGCGGTCCGCCGGGGACAAGAAGCGGAACCGGAAGTGGCGGGAGTACCAGGAGTCCCTGGCCGCCGAAGCCGCCCAAGGCGCCAAGGGCGGAACCCCAGCCCCCAGTCCCCAACGGGCCAATGGTGGTCACCACCCCGGCCACGCCACCCTTGGTGACTTCATGGCAGTCGCCAAGCAGACCCAGGCCAAGCCCCGTCGGCTGTTCCTGAGGCCCCAGCAGGCCTCAGCAGGCCCCAGCAGCGACGTGGAGTCGGCCCACCGCGGGAGGATGCCGGCCGACCAGGCCAGCTCCAGCAGCAGCGCCGCTCCCGCCCAAAGGGACGTGGCGCGCGCCTGTGAGCGCGTCTGTGGGGCGCCCTGCAACCTTCGGGTTGTGCGGCAACGGGCAACGCAGCAGAACGCTGCCGTGGAGGGCGCCGTCGGCATCGCCCATGAGGAGGCCACCGAGTGGGGCAGAGGCATGGACTACCACGCCTCGAAAGTGGCAGCCATGGCGGCCGGTCTCACGGCTGCGGCCGCCCATGAGGCAGTGGCTGCCCGGATCAGGGCAACCGACGAGAAAGCCCGCCGGACGCAGGAGGCCATTGCCTGCAAGGAGGCCGAGGTGAAGGCGCTGGAAGAGGCGCTTGCCCAAGAGAGGGCAAAGAAGGAGGCGGAGGAAAGGGCCCACGCCGAAACGACGGCTAAGGCCCAGGAGGACGCCGCCAAGAAGGAAGCCATCGAGGCCGCGCGACGGAAGGTCGCTGAGGAGAAGGCCAAGACGGAGGCGGAGCTGGCGGCGTTGGAAGCGCAGAAGGCGCGGCTGCAGCAGGCCCGGGAAGCCGAGGCGGCTCGTGCTCGGGAGGAAGCCGAAGTGCGGGCTGCCGCAGCCACCGCCGCCGCAATGGAGGAGGCAGAGGCCAAACTCCGCCGCGAGACTCCCCCGGGAGGATCACGAGTGGAGACCCTTCGAAAGCTTTTCGAAGGGGACGCCTCCTCCAGGATGACGCTGGATGAGGCGGACACGGGCAGCAGTGGGAGCAGTGGCCACACCGCCCATCGACGGAGGAAGGGTAAGGGGAAGACCCCCGAGAGGCCACGAAGGCCAGCGGGTGGACACCCCCACGACAGTGACCCCTTCTTCACCGCCAGTGACGGGGATGAACGAGGCCGCCGACGTCGCCAAGTGGTGGCTTGGACGGGCGGAGGAGGCGGAGATGTCCCCATGGAACCGGAAGGTGAGGATGAGGATCTCCCTCCTCCCTACCGGAGCTCGGAGTCTTCCGAGACCGAGACGCCCAGGTGGGGCGACATGGAAGAGGATGACGACATGGACTTCGGCATCACGAAGAGGCGCCCATCCTCGGACCCACTGAGGCGACCCGGCGGAGGCCCACCGGGACCCCCTGGCGGAGGACCATCAGGACCCCCTGGAGGACGCCCACCAAGTGGACCCCCTGGAGGCGGACCACCGGGCAGGGGAGGACCCCCTGGACCGGGCGGACCCGGCGGAGGCCCTCCTGGAGGACCCCCTGGGGACCCCGACGACCCACCAGGGAACGGCGACCCGGATACCACCTGGCGGTGGATTGTCTACCTCCGCAGGAGAGTCCAGTTGCTCGAGCTGGAGGTAGACACGGGCAAGGGCGAGATGGCTCGCATCTCCAGGGTCGCCGCGCGCGCGCAGAAGGAGCTGGACATCGCCAGGGCCGAGACCAAGGCGCTGACCAACGTCGTCAGCGGCCTGCAGCAGAGGCTGGACGCGCTGGAAGCCCGTGGGAGCGTCGGCAGCGACCACCCACCCCTCGAGCCTGGCTCGTCGGACGACGGCTGGGGACCCGGACCAGGTCCAGGCAGACCCCACGCCCCCGGCGGAGCCCCCGGGAGTCGCCCCAGCGCCAGTGCCCCCTCTCTCACCGCCCCCTCTCACCACAGCGCGGGCCGCCGCAACGAGCGCGTGCCGCCCGGCAGTGGCAGTGAGGAATGGCGTGATGAGTGGCTCAGCGCGGAGTACCGCAACCGCCGTGCTCCACCGCGGACGCCTGTACGCCCCCGACGCCCGGCACCAGCCCCGGTGCCAATCCCCATCGCTGGTGGACGTTATGGTGGACTCAGGATCGAGGTCCCCAGAGGAGACGTGGAGTGGGATGTCGGCGAAGGTGAGGACCTGGATCTGGACCTGGAGGAGTTCGACATCAGCCCGCCGCGTGGTGTACGACGGGAGGCCGCTGAACACAGCCGCCGGCGCCGTGATGAGGATGCGTACATGGAAAGAGTACGGCGTGAACATTTTGGTTCAGCGTACGTGGAGGAACCACGGCGTAGCCACAGGGATTCCATGGAGGAGATGGACGTGGCGGCCGTGGGAGTCCGTGGGCGAGGCCGATGGGAACCTCGGTCGACCTCGCGGCCGGCATTCATGGTCTCTAAGGCCGCGGATGCCGCCGTGTGGGAAGACTTGAAGGACATCAAGCCCCCCATGTACGATGGCAACCCCCTCAACCTCGACCGCTTCTTGGAGAAGCTGGACGATTTGGGGCTGACCGTCACTGAAGACCTGCCTCCCGCGGATGCGGAGAGATACGTCTTCAAACGGTTCAGGTACCGCCTGCCGGAAGTGCTCGGCGAGCTATACTTCGTGGCGACCAAGGAGGGGAGAATCAAGACCCTCAAGGAAGCCAAGAAGTGGCTCAACGAGCAGGAGTGGGTGGATGCTCCGCAGGTGGCTGCCAAGCGCTGGAAGTCCATCAAGCTTGAGCATGATGGACGGGAGATCCGCCTACGAGATTGGCGGGACTTCCGAGGGAAGTACACCCTCTTCCGCCGCAACGTGGAGGATTGGAACGAGGGTGACGAGCAGGCTCGCCTGCTCTCCATGCTGCCGGAAGCATGGATCAAGAGGGTCACCAAGGAGGAATCCAAGAGGGCCAAGTCCCACCACACGGTCAAGATGATGCTCCCCAAGGAGTATCATACCAACGTGGTGGCTTGGGCGAAGAAGAACGTGGCCCGGGATGTCAAACGGCACTCCCTGCGGAACGCTCTTCTCATCACCGTCTCGGGCGATCGCGAGAAGACCGCGATGTGGCGCCTTGACGATTGTGAATTGAGCGGCCAGACCATCCGTCTGCAGCCCATCCCGGCGCGGATGAGCTGCGACGAGATCCTGGAGTGGGTTGGCGAGGAAGTACTCAAGGAGTACCGAAACCTCCACCACACCCGCGGGTTGAGGCCCGGCGACCGCGACGTCAACTACGTTGGCGAGGGACCTGGCGGGGAAGATGCCATGGATGCAGCGGGAGCCGGCGGCGATGAGACTCTCGTCGACGATGACGACGACGATGAGCCCGCCGAAGTGGCCGTTTGTGCGTCCGTGGCCAGGAACCTGAGCGCGGGGAGCAAACCGGGAAACTGGAAGCCCCTGCAGCAGGGTTGGAGGAAGCAGGAGAAGAGGGACCCTCGCCGTATTGGCGACCCTCCGCTGTCCTTTGGGGAGTTCATACGAGCTCACCCTCAGGGCTGTTTCGTGTGTTATGGGAGGAAGCGAGGCTTCAACCATGACCACCGAACATGCCCCGTCCACAAGGCCGACACGGAGGCTTACAAGAAGGCGCACGGGTCGAAGAAGCGTGCCCCCGCGGGTGTCCGAGAAGCCAAAATGTAGGTCGACAAGGACGAACTGGCCAAGCTGATGTCGTCGGTGGGGACCGAGTTGGCCAAGGAGATCCAGGAGATCAAGCGGAACTGGGTCCCCAGGTCGGACAACAAGAACAAGGAGAACAACCAGAACAACCAGAACAAGGACAAGGACAAGAAGCCTACTCGTAGTGAGAGGAGGAAGAAGGGCGTCAACGACGTTGAGGCCGAGGAGAACACCCCCTCTTCCACAACCGACGCCCCCTAGCGGAGCCCCTGCAGCCAAGGGCCCCAGCTAGGGCGGTCGCAGGATGGTGACGTGGGAAGCGCCGAACCATCCCAGTCGGGAGTTGATAAGCATATTCAACAGATAAACACGACGTTTCTTTGCCTTTGCCTGTAGCTGCAGATGAGATCAATAAGAGTGAGGAGTGCAATCACAGGAGTCTACGGCCCGGCCGAGCCGTCAATCAAGACACCATCAAGGCGCCGTCCAGACCAGCACCAGCCCCGCCCAGGACAACACGGTCGCCGTCACTGCAGGATCTGGAGAGAGAGGAACGACGCGTGCGGGAACAGCTGAGGTGTGCTCAAGAATTCACGTTCGCCAAGCTCTATGCGAATTTCGGGTACAAGTTTCAAGGTCTCTTCCATGCCCTCATGGTGCAGTTGAGTAGCGCCGACAACAAGGTCGTGGTTCACGGCGTACAAAGTGAAGAATTGCCGTGGAGGACGAAAGCAGTTCCACACAAGTCAAAGACAGCGCCGACGAAGAACAATGCGTATTCACGTGTGTTTACAAAATTGGAGTCGTCGCTGGAAGTTGCGCTGCACAAACTACAAAGTATCGTCTCGCTGTTGAGAAGTCCGCTTCCTTCTACGCCTTTCAGAGCCACAAAAAATAGTTCGTCAACTCAAGACCAAAAGGAGTCACGATGCAGCTCAAGTGAAGAGGCCAACGCCGATGGGTCACAAAAAGAGCCCTGGAAACGAAGAAAGGAGCACCGAGTGACGAATTCTACAAGCTTCGAAAAAGGTTTGGGAAATTGGGTGGCCGAACAATCTCAGGAGGTCATCAGTGAGGGCAAGCCAAGAAGAGGACGACGCGCAGGCAAAGCCGTTCAAAGACGAAGAGCTGCCCAGTACTTCAGTGAACTGGTTGACGTTCTGGTCTCCAAAGTGGAAAACAAGAAGGCCTTCAAGTGGTGTCGAACTTCCTGCCCACCGCGGTCAGAGTGGGGCCAGCGTTTGGCTTCCAAGGAAGATAAGTACAACCCTTTCCTTTAGGTTTTGAGCGCTGAGAGCGCTCTGTAACTTGCGCGTATGTCGAGCGCTTGCAGCGCTCTGTGTTATCAGTCTTTGGCGCTGTGAGCGCTTTGTTTTTTCCAACCGCTGTGCCTTGCACAGTGTGAAGCCTGTTTGGCTGCATATATGCAGGAATCTGATTTAGATTCCCTGGCATGTACATTTTCAGTATGTCAACGAGGTCTTTTTTGGCCTCTTCTTGGGCGCCAAGCGCCTTGTTTGCTGGCACTGACATGTGCCTTTGCTTTCTTTTTCGTTGTAGATACTATTTTGGATCTGCAATGAGCAGTGGTGGGATACACCCTGCTTTACACTTTGAGTGAACTCTGGTTTACTCAGTTTGGCAATTCTGTTTTGCTTTGCACCTGCCTGCTTGTGAGCAGTGTGTCTTTTTTTCTTTTTTAGCTGCTTCTGTCTTGGAGAAAAAGCAGAGTGGTTTTCCCGTTTGTTTTTCTGCTTTTGTTGAAAAAAGCAGGGGTTTTCTTTCTGTATTTTTATACTAAATTTTATCTGTGCCATGAGCACTTCAGGTTGTGTGCCATGAGCACTTATCAGGTTTTTACACCCTGTGAGGAGTTTGAGTGGGTATAGGTTGAAACACCACTTCACCACTTCCCTAGGGCACTGTTTGGTGACAGAAATCCCTTTCAGGAGGGTAAAGCTATCTGTGGTATCAGTGGTATTCCACTAGCATGATCTGCACATAGATAGTAGCTGTTTTTACCTGGAATGGGTAGAAATAGCCAGATCACAGACAATAATATCTGTATTGTACTGTATTGTAGGTTAAGGCCTGCATGTTTTGCAATTTTTTTTTCTCGGGTCAGCAACTCATTTGGGGAGTGCTGAGCCTGGGGGGGGAGTGTAAACATGCAAGGCAGCCTTTTGGGTGCTTGCGTTTTACACCCACCCAGCTCTGTCTGAGCTTTTTCCCAGCCCTATGGTAAAACCCTTCGCACCCTTTTGTTTTGGGGTCTCAGCCACACATCAGGGTATGTGTGGGCTTGGGGGGGGAGTGTAAAGGGGAGCTCAGGACAGGACAGGACAAGCCTGAAAGCCTGTGTTTTCCCTAGGATTCGGTTCGTTATGTTTACTGCTATTTTGTCATTAAGGTATCGTGCTCAGTACTTGGCTGTACTGACACGTGTATGTTACATAAACCCATATATTATTCTGTCGCGTTGCGGTGCAGATGCCGCTTTTTGGGCACTGCATGGCACGCGTGCGCACTGATTTGTGCATTGTTTTCTTTCGGAAAAGCACTGATTTTTATTATAAAAAGATCTGATTTTGTAGGAATGTAATGTGCGAATGCATGCATGAACAATTTCTGAGTGTCTATTTGTCTTTAGTGTGCAATGGGATTATTGCGATCTCAGCAAGAGGCAAGATCGCTCAGTACTTCTGGACTATAAAGAAAAGTCGTATTGCAGCTATTTGCTTCGCTATTGGGTTGCGCCGTCTTCGGTATTGTGGGTCGTCCAGGAGTTCTTTGAAATCAAGATTTGGGATTTTGGTACAAAAGACCTTGGAAAGCACACGACAAAACACCGTACAAGTGTTTTGAAAATATTGAACATTAAGAATATTGCGATCTTATTTTCAAAACACTTGTACGGTGTTTTGTCGTGTGCTTTCCAAGGTCTTTTGTACCAAAATCCCAAATCTTGATTTCAAAGAACTCCTGGACGACCCACAATACCGAAGACGGCGCAACCCAATAGCGAAGCAAATAGCTGCAATACGACTTTTCTTTATAGTCCAGAAGTACTGAGCGATCTTGCCTCTTGCTGAGATCGCAATAATCCCATTGCACACTAAAGACAAATAGACACTCAGAAATTGTTCATGCATGCATTCGCACATTACATTCCTACAAAATCAGATCTTTTTATAATAAAAATCAGTGCTTTTCCGAAAGAAAACAATGCACAAATCAGTGCGCACGCGTGCCATGCAGTGCCCAAAAAGCGGCATCTGCACCGCAACGCGACAGAATAATATATGGGTTTATGTAACATACACGTGTCAGTACAGCCAAGTACTGAGCACGATACCTTAATGACAAAATAGCAGTAAACATAACGAACCGAATCCTAGGGAAAACACAGGCTTTCAGGCTTGTCCTGTCCTGTCCTGAGCTCCCCTTTACAAAGGGGACTGCCGCGGGCGGAAGGCCCGGTCCGGCGCCCAGTCGCGGAGGCGGGGTGAGGGCAAGTGAAGGCACGAACCCTTGCACCCGTCCGTCCTTCGCGACCAAGAATGTGTTTGATGTACTACAGGATCTATCCGAGAGTATCGGAGGATCACCCGGACCGCAGCTGGATGCTGCAGATGGGCAGCCTGAGCCCATTGTCCACGACCTGCACCAGTCGCTTGTTGAGCTTCTGGAACGGCCGGAGATCCTGAGTTTGCACGCCGTGCGCCGTGTCGGTCGCGAGCGGCAGTTGCATCTTAAGGTCCGTGCCCTATGCGGGGAAGTGGAAAAGGTTTTCGACGTGTTGGTCGACACGGGAGCTCAAGTCAGCTTGGTCAAGGCTGGCCTACTTCCACCAGAGTGTCTGACCGACAGTCGGAAGCCTGTCAGGCTGAAGGTGGCGAACGGCCAGTACATGGTGGGAGGCACGAAGGAAGCGGCCATCGGGCTGCAGTTCGTGAACCATCGTGAGCTGAGCCGCCCGGACCTCGGCAAGGAAATCCTCCTGCACGGTCGCTTCTACGAGGCCGAGATGGACTGGGACATGATCGTTGGATACGACTTCATGATGGAGACGGACTCCGGCGTCCTCCCGGCCCAGGCCTCCATGACCCTGTACCAGGACGACCAGCTCTCGTGGCTCTCGTCACCTGAGCACCATGTGGAATGCCAATGGATCCACCCCGAACGCGATCAGCTCGAAGTAGCCGCACTGGGCACTGAGCCAAATGGGCCAGCAAACCAGGAGTACGGCGTAAGGCCGGAAGTGGCGAGCCGAGTGGTTGCGGACCTGGGAGCGTCGGATCTCGCCCTGGATGCGTTCTCTTCAGGAACCTCCGCCCATCTTCGGGTGTGTGAGAAGTACTGGAGCGCACAGGACTCCGCGTGGAAGAAGCACTGGGGTCCGCATCAGGGATTGATGTGGATCCATTGCCCCCGTTGGGACATTCCAAGAGCGATAGCGAAGATTCGCAAGGACCGCTCCAAGGCAGTGCTGGTTGTTCCTATGGGATGCACCGAGGAGGAAAGTACCCGACGTTGGGTAGCCTCATTGACCAACATGACCTTGAACAAGGTCGTCCTACCGGCTGGAGAGAGTGTCTATCAGGACGCTAAGGGAGACCCCATGCCACCCCAGAGATGGCCAACGGAATTCCACTATGTGGATGGGGGCCTTGATCAGGCCGACACCACGGACTTCGTGTGTGTCAACCGTATCATAGCGGAGCCTTGGAGGCAATGCTTTGCGGTTCCCCCTGTTGACATCGAAGAATCGGAATCGGAAGAGCCCCTCACTGAAGAGGAGTGGGATCTGGTTCAGGGGTATATGGATCAGCCCTTTCACGACTGGGGAAACCAGCGTGAGGGCAAAGGCCAGGACAAAGCCTGGTGGGAAGTGGACTCGATCGTCTCTGGTTCCTATGATGGAGATACCTTCGTAAGGAGGGTACTGGACCACCTGTCCAGCCAGGACGCGCCAATCGGGGGTAACCCACCCACCTACGGCGATCTATTCCGAGGCAAGACCAGAGATGGCCCTCTGGGCCACCTGGGAAGACCACCTGAGCCGAAAGCGAGCGGGGTCGCTACCCCTCAAGTAAGCTCCGTGGTTCAAGTGCCCGGAAAAGCCAAGGCGGAGTACGATGACTGCCCCAAGATCCAGGCATTGAGGGCCAGGCTGGAGCAGAAGTATGGTGACACCTTCTTCAGCGGAAAGCCTGTGTTCCCCCCACCGGTGCGTGGACCGTATGGCGAGGCCAAGATACGACTGAAGCAGGACCCCCGTGTGTATCGGCACCGGGAGTTTGCCCTGAGGGGCGAGAGGAAAGAGGCCATGGAGAAGATCCTCCTTGACTTCATCCAGAGAGGCTGGCTTGAGCCGTGCCACTCCGAGTGGGCCTCTCCCTGCTTCGTCGTCCCCAAGAAGGTTGCCGGTGAGTGGCGGCTCGTGGTCGACTACCGCGGCCGGAACGCCCAAACGCAGCACGACAGCTATACGCTGCCCCTCATTGAGGACATGCTGCAAAAGCAACACCGGCGGAGGATTTTCACGGTGATTGACCTGAAACATGGTTATCATCAGATGCCTCTCGCCGAGGAGTCCCGTGCCTGCACAGCCATGAGCACTCCACTCGGACCTCTCCAGTGGAAGGTGATGCCTATGGGCGTTACCAACGGCAATGCGGCTTTTCAGCGGATGCTGGAGAACCTGCTTGAGCCGGTGCGCGACTGTGCGGACCCCTTCGTGGACGATGTGATCATCGCGTCCGGGGACCCCAGTATGAGCTACGAGGAGCTCCTGGAGGCACATGAAAGGGACGTCACTCGAGTGCTGGACCTTCTGGTTCGGCACAAACTCACGGGCAGCAGTGACAAGGCCACCATTGCGGTAAGCGAGGTGGTCTTCGCTGGCCACGTGGTCCGGAACGGGCAGCGAAAGCCCATACCTGGCAAGGTGGCTGCGATTGAGCACTGGGAAAAGCCCAAAACGGTCTCTGAGCTAAGGGCGTATCTGGGGTTCTGCAACTACTACTCGGGGTATATCAAAATGTATGCCGAGTATGCAGCCCCCATGACGACCATGCTCAAGGGCAACCGAGAGGAGACCAAGAAGGGGTCCAAGAAGGCTCTGGTCTGGACAGCTGAGTCCGACCGTGCCTTTGAGGGAATGAAGCAGGCGCTGCTATCCGCAGTGGGTCTGCACCTCGTGGATCCCGACCGAGGGTTTGTCCTGCGCACCGACGCTTCCGACTACGTCATTGGCGCTGTGTTGGAGCAAGTGCTTGACGACGGGAGGCACGTGCCCGTGGCCTTCTGGAGCCGAGTCCTGGCGGAAGGCCAGAGACGGACGTGGACGCCCCGTGAAAAGGAGGCGTATGCCATCGTCATGGCTCTCAGGAAATGGGCTGGGTACATAGCCCTCCATCCCGTCACCGTCTGCACCGACCATCAGAGTCTGCAGTCGTGGCACAAGGAGCACGTGGACACCCCATCAGGTCCCGCCTCCCGACGGGCAAGATGGCATGAGACCTTGGCCAAGTTCGACCTCACGGTTGTGTATATTCCTGGAAAGGATAACACCGTGGCGGACTGTCTCAGTAGGTGGGCCTATCCCGCCAGCAAGGGCATGACAGACATCTCTGCCCATGGCGATGAGGCTGAGACCGCTGAAGCCAAGAGGATCATCGAAATGGAGCGCCTGATGGAGGAGGAGGGTGCAAAATGCTTCGTCGTCATGGCTGCGGATGCCCCCCTCGCAACGAGGGTGAGCAGAGCGGTCAGAGTACTCGCCCCTGAAGGAGCTGAGTCCGACAAGCACCTCTTCCCGGAGTCTTGCCTCCAGGACGACTGGACCGACGACTACGCCAAGTCTGAGGCCTTTGCGGCCGAGTATAGGGCTGTGACCGACCCTGACGACGGGCAGAAGTGGCCAAAGGGGCTGACCGAGGAAGATGGCAAGCTCTACCGCAATGGTAAGCTGCTAGTACCGGAGTCCCGGGTGCTCGAGCTTTGCGAGGCTTGGCACCACCACATGCTGCACCCAGGGGTCAAGAAGCAAGCCCTTGACATGCAGCGCCGGTTCGAGATCGACCATATCGTTCTCTACACCGCCATCAAGAATGTCAGGAAGGGTTGTTCGGTCTGCCAGGCCTGCAATCCCGACAACCGGAACGTCAAGGAGGAACCCCAATGGACCCCGGTTCCTGACCAGCCCATGGAGAGCGTGGCCATGGACGTCTTCTCCATGCCCGAAGTGCACATTGGCAAGGAGACCTTCGACTGTGTGGTTCTCTGTGTGGACCGCCACAGCGGCTACGTTGTAGCCGTTCCGGCACGCAAAAAGGGGTTGCTTGCCAAGGAAGTGGCAGTCATGATGATTCGTCATTGGCTGACCGTCTTTGACATCCCCCGCACCATTTGCAGTGACCGAGGGCCCAAGTTTACTGGTGGCTGGTTCCAGGCTATGTGTTCCCTCATGGGAATACGACATGCCAAGAGCGTCGCCTATCTCAGCCGGTCCAACGGCGGTGCTGAAGTGGCTGGACGGCAGCTGTTCGAGAAGCTGCGCAAGATCCACATCACCAATCCACGTCGGAACTGGTTTGAGGAGATGTGGCCTGCTCTGAAGGCCCATCATGACACCCCCACTCCGGGCGGTTTGTCCCCTCACCAGATTCTGTTCGGCAGGGACACCCTGGGTAGGGGACTTCCCTTGTCTGGTGATGGCATGGCTATGGATGCCAAGGAGTTCTTTGCGCGGCAAGAGCAAACGGCGCGGGACATCCGCCAGCAGCTCGAGAAGGAGCATGCTGAGCGTCAGAAGTCCGCCCCGAGCTCGACAGCGCAAAAGTTCAGGGTGGGAGACCCGGTGTGGGTGATCAGACCCCGCCCCATGGGCACCCACCGCACCAAGACCTGGTTCACACCCGGCGAGGTGGTCCGCAGGATTGGTGAGGACACCTACCGCATCAAGGTGGGTCACGGACAGTTCCGGGAGCGCCACGAGAGTCAACTCCGTGTGCGGGAACCCGACCTCCGTGGCCAACATGTGTCCCTGAGCTCTGCCGCACATGAGGCTGACTCGGATGATGACTATGCTGAGCAGGACGACTATACTGTCGAGAAGATCCTGGCTCAGCGTCTGAAGGCCTCGGCACCCGGAGGTCTGGAGTTCAAGGTTCGTTGGCGAGGCTATGGGCCGTCCCACGACACCTGGGAACCCGTCTCCTCGTTCGTGCCGCGGGTCAATACTCCCTTCATGGAGTACATCCGCAAGCACAAAACCAAGATCCACGTCTCGGACTTGGCAGCACTCACCCGGGCGATTGCAGCCAGGGGTGCCTGATCAGCGCCCTGAGCTCTCCCCTGATGCGTTTTGAGGCGCTTGTGAGGCCGACGAATCGTCCCTTACTTGCTTGCTCTCTTCCATCTTTCGGTGACAGAGTGGCCATATACCCCCCCCTGCTGTATCCAGAGGAGGATGGCCCCTCTCTTTCATTTCCATTGGTCACTCCCCCACCCTGCTGAATCCTTGGGAAACCAGGTGGGGCGACTGACCTTCATATTTCTGAGCTCTTGGGGCCTTGAAGCCCATACGACGTTGCGCAACGGATGCCGCTGTCATCGGCATTGCGATTTTTGAGTGTTTGGTCTGGTTCCATGGCATTTGCGGAATCCAGACCAGTCGACGTGTGTCTCGAGACTATATATGGCCTGGACTCAGGCGTTATCCTGTCCACCCTCCTGCATTTGCCTTATCCTGACCGTGGCGTGGTTTGGCACTCTGTCCAGAGTGCGTTTACACGCCTGTTTACCTGTTTATTGCTTGTCTTTCTGCTCCCCAGGATATGTGCATTTGTATGTTCGATTGTCAGCCCATCACCGACGGATGAACTGTCTTTTCCCCCCTGTGGGAATGCGAAACGAGTTACAGGGGCGCCCTGGGTGGTCTACATGTTTATACACAAGGTCCAGCCTGGACCAGTACTGAATTACATATTCTACTGTTTGAGTGCCCGTGATACCGTGTTGCCCTATTCGCTGTGATGTGTGGAGATCCTGATGGCGCCAGGCGGGAAGCCCAGTTGCCTGACTACACTCCCAGCGGTCCGCCACTGTCAGTCCCAGTGTGAGCCTACCGACTCGCAGACGCACTTGCATTCGGATGGCGGCCTCCGGTGCTCCTGACCTCGGTCAGTCTGCCTGGGAAACTGGTGGTTTGAGGAGTCGACGCCTCCGCCCACACTGCATGAGGACTCCCTCATGTATGGCCTTCGTGGTAATAGGGCGAGGGAAAAGACGGCCTTGATGCCCGATCCCTTAAGGAGGAGCTCCCTTAAGATCTGGGGTTCTTAAAGAGTTCGACTATGGCACTCTGGACTCGCGTCGTATGGATATGGACATGGTGCGCCCGAGGAAGGACCCGTGGGGACTCTCCCCAGTCGGCGGGCCTTGGGAAGCTTGGGGTAGCCTGATGGATTCTTGTGGTCGCTCTCGACCTGTGGGACCACCTCGGTCGTCGTGTGTCGCCTATGTTGGCCGTGTATGCCACTGCCACTGTGGTGGTGACCGTAGCAGCCGGCACCCGGTGCGCCTGGTATGGGTTAGCGGGTCCTTTGGATGCCGAACAATCGCCGCCAGGACCCGGGACTTGATACTTGATACTATACATGTGCTACGAGCTTTTACAGCATCATACCTATCTTACTGTGAAATTTGTGCAGCCTACCCTGAGTCGGCCTGAAGTGAGGAGATGACACCCCCCCCCTTCAGGATATGGTCCTGGGTACCCGCTGCCATGCTTGGGTGTTATCGAGCCCCCCCCCAGGGTTTGCTCTAAGGAGGGGGGTGAAGCGGTACCCAGAACCCCATGGCTAGGTTACGGCATACAACCGGTCTCCGGTCCACTAACCCCATGTACGGAAGGGAAAACGCCCGTTGACGCTCCGTTCCGTGCCGTAAAGCCCCGCATCGGCAACCGATGCACCGCCAGCGGAGATTTGTATATCAGAATATCAGGAATCAACAGGGTTTTATTTTCATATTGTTTCCGTCAATTTTTATGCTTCCGTTCTGATATTCACTGTTTTGACTGCTGGCGGTTGGATCGCCACTTTACCGTAACCGCCAGTTTAACTGTTTATAATGGAAATTTTAACGCAATCCGTCACGAAGGCTCCAAAGCCTTCAGAAACTGCATGGACGCTTCCGCAATTTTCACATCTTACACTCGCAACCTTAATCCGAATTTTTCAGGATGTCGAAATCGGATTTTCGACTTCGACATCCCCGCACTTGATTTGACCTCTTTCGAGTGGACCTACTTGCCTCCCTATGCACGAATCAACTTTCCTTTTATCTTGCCCTCCATTTGACTCAGAGATATGGGCAAAACAAAGTTGATTCGTGAGGCCACTTGTAAGGGTCATATCTCGTGCCGCTTGCGAGGAATGACAATAAGGAAACGTGGGATGTATTCACAATACTCCCGACGTAATTTAGGAAGCTTTATATGCCTTGCGTTTCCACAGGTGCGCGCTAGTGTAATGGATCATGGTCAAGAGGGTAGAGTTTGCGTTATAACTCTTTGGCCATGACATTGCGTGCGTTAGGATAACTTTCGAGTGTAGCGCGCAAGTGTTGGTGTTGCATAGGAACTCTCCTTGAGTTCCTATGAGCGATTGACACAAAGTTATGCCCTTGGAGGGGCATGACATATCGTGGTGGGAGCTACCTTTTGGGGCAATATGTGGTATGTGCCATGTGTTGTGTTGCGTGCCCATTTGGCGGGTCCATCACTCCAAGCCGAACCCGCCAATGGACCTCATATTGTGTAAGCCCCTTCTCCATACTCCCCACAATCAATTGCAAGCCTAACCTTCGTGAAGGGAAGCTTGTGTGGCGATCCCAAAGCGATGCGTTGGGAGCAAGGTGTGTGTTTTGCAATTTGCCATATTTTAATGTGTCCACTTGGGGAGTAGCGCTCGTAACCTTTCAAGGCGCCCCAAGTGGAGCACATATGTGGGATCGAAGGTCATTGGTGTCAAGTCATTGTGTTTAGAAGGATTAGTTGATTGCACGATCCGATCCGGAGATATTATAATATAGTTGTGTGCCTTTCAAGGCACTTTTGTGTGTCTTTGTACCAATTTTGCCGTTTTTGGCCCGTCATGATGTCAAGTGGCGAACATGCATCTCAACGTTGCGCTCAATTGACATCATGACCCAAGTATGTTATGAGGGTACATACTTCGGTGCCCAACATATCTTGGACCCGGCGAATAACTCCTCTTAGGCTTGACATACCGTGGCCGCCATGTTGGCGATTTGGGACTATCCCAAATCATGGGCTCACTTGGCGACCCTGCCATTCCCAATACCGGAGGAGTTGGGCGACGCCCAAAAGATATGTTGGACACATATGACTTGATACCAATCCTATGGCACACTCCGGTCCGAGTCGGGCATGTGCCTCATTTGCCTAAACCATGAGTGTGCGCATTTTTGGCCATTTTGAGCAATTTTCCACTTTTGCTGCCCGCCGTGCACTATGTTGAGCCCACCCGTGCACGCCGGATGCATGGACCAATGGACCATATATGACATGGGTGTTATGCATAATGGTCCCCATGGTTCACACACCACGTGGGCGAAGCGGAGCAACCTTCGTTAAGGTGCTAGCCCAAAGTGAGTGTGGGCAATTTTACCATTTTGGCATTTGTGGGCCCAATTGGGATCGTCACCACGCCGAGTGGCATGGAGATCTTTGAGAGCCAAGGGCATGGGAGTCTTCGTTGGACTCCCGGTGGATCGCGTATGGAATGGCTGATCGGATCTCCAAGCCGGCGTGGAGATATACTATTGGGAGCACCCCAAATTTTGGCTCATTTCAGGCAGCCAAAATGACCCCCTTTTGGGACCCCAATTTTCCCCTTCCGTGTGGTCAATTGGCGGCCCCATTTCTCTATGCCCACAGGGAGCCCGGACCTAATTCCAAGTAGTACACTCAGATAGAAGTCCTAGGTCCTGCCTCCTACCCTGTGAGCCATAGGCCTTACCTTGGCCGAGCGAGCCATGCGTGGGAATGACGCCAATTTTGGTGATTTTGGCATCATGACCCCACTTGACTCATCCGTGTTGCCCTGATGCCGGGACCTCAGAGGGAACCAGGTTGGGTGAGGGCTCCAGGGGGTTGGTACTCGAAGGGCATAGGGTCAGTTGCCTCGTCCCTACCTCTGGCGGGTCGGGACGAGAGGTCAATTCGGGGAATTTTGGAGCTAATATCAGTTTGGGCTGAAACAGCCCATTTTCAGCTACCAACTCCTGAGGGATTATGGCGGGGCCATATCTCTGGCTCAGAGGGGAGTTGGGACCTGCCGTTGAGGGAGCATAGGGAGCCAATGTCGGTTGGCCTTGGAGCGCCCTGGTTCCCAGGAACTCGCCTGTGGCTGTACGGGACACCTCTCTCGTTGGCAGGGTTTCAGGGTCCGGACTGAGCAGGGCATGGGTTGTGTTTGAGCCCCCGCCCCCACCAGCCACTGAGAGGGTCGGACCTGGGATAGGGATACGAGTTGGGACTGAGTGTCTATGGTCCTGTGATGCCCTTAGCCCAGTCCAGTCTTAACCCCATGTGTACATATCCTGATGTGTTGTGGTACATACTTTTGTTCCCTCTTTGCAGAGTGGCAAGGATTCTGAAACGCTTTGTCACATGACACGAGCGTATTGATGCCCTTGTGAGCGTAGTGCTTTGCCTGCCTGCTCACCTGTGCGTGTCACCGCAGCGTCCCGTGGCCGGCCCCCCACGGGAACGCGTCATCATCCGAGTCAGCCTCATGTGCGGCATAGCTCAGGGACACATGTTGGCCACGGAGGTCGGGTTCCCGCACACGGAGTTGACTCTCGTGGCGCTCCCGGAACTGTCCGTGACCCACCTTGATGCGGTAGGTGTCCTCACCAATCCTGCGGACCACCTCGCCGGGTGTGAACCAGGTTTTGGTGCGGTCGGTGCCCATGGGGCGGGGTCTGATCACCCACACCGGGTCTCCCACCCTGAACTTCTGCGCTGTCGAGCTCGGGGCGGACTTCTGACGCTCAGCATGCTCCTTCTCAAGCTGCTGGCGGATGTCCCGCGCCGTTTGCTCTTGCCGCGCAAAGAATTCCTTGGCATCCATAGCCATGCCGTCACCAGACAAGGGAAGTCCCCTACCCAGGGGGTCCCTGCCGAACAGAATCTGGTGAGGGGACAAACCACCCGGTGTGGGGGTGTCATGATGGGCCTTCAGAGCAGGCCACATCTCCTCAAACCAGTTCCGACGTGGATTGGTGATGTGGATCTTGCGCAGCTTCTCGAACAGCTGCCGTCCAGCCACTTCAGCACGGCCGTTGGACCGGCTGAGATAGGCGACGCTCTTGGCATGTCGTATTCCCATGAGGGAACACATAGCCTTGAACCAGCCACCAGTAAACTGGGGCCCTCGGTCACTGCAAATGGTGCGGGGGATGTCAAAGACGGTCAGCCAATGACGAATCATCATGACTGCCACTTCCTTGGCTAGCAACCCCTTTTTGCGTGCCGGAACGGCTACAACGTAGCCGCTGTGGCGGTCCACACAGAGAACCACACAGTCAAAGGTCTCCTTGCCAATGTGCACTTCGGGCATGGAGAAGACGTCCATGGCCACGCTCTCCATGGGCTGGTCAGGAACCGGGGTCCATTGGGGTTCCCCCTTGACGTTCCGGTTATCAGGATTGCAGGCCTGACAGACCGAGCAACCCTTCCTGACCTTCTTGATGGCGGTGTAGAGAACGATATGGTCGATCTCGAACCGACGCTGCATGTCAAGAGCTTGCTTCTTGACCCCTGGGTGCAGCATGTGTTGGTGCCAAGCTTCACAAAGCTCGAGCACCGGGGACTCCGGTACTAGCAGCTTACCATTCCGGTAGAGCTTGCCATCTTCCTCGGTCAGCCCCTTTGGCCACTTCTGCCCGTCGTCAGGGTCTGTCACAGCCCTATACTCGGCCGCAAAGGCCTCAGACTTGGCGTAGTCGTCGGTCCAGTCGTCCTGGAGGCAAGACTCCGGGAAGAGGTGCTTGTCGGACTCAGCTCCCTCAGGGGCAAGTACTCTGACCGCTCTGCTCACCCTCGACGCGAGGGGGGCATCCGCAGCCATGACGACGAAGCATTTTGCACCCTCCTCCTCCATCAGGCGCTCCATTTCAATGATCCTCTTGGCTTCAGCCGTCTCAGCCTCATCGCCATGGGCAGAGATATCCTGCATGCCCTTGCTGGCGGGATAGGCCCACCTACTGAGACAGTCCGCCACGGTGTTATCCTTTCCAGGAATGTAAACAACCGTAAGGTCGAACTTGGCCAAGGTCTCATGCCATCTTGCCCTTCGGGAGGCGGGACCTGAGGGGGTGTCCACGTGCTCCTTGTGCCACGACTGCAGACTCTGATGGTCGGTGCAGACGGTGACGGGATGGAGGGCTATGTACCCAGCCCATTTCCTGAGAGCCATGACGATGGCATACGCCTCCTTTTCACGGGGCGTCCACGTCCGTCTCTGGCCTTCCGCCAGGACTCGGCTCCAGAAGGCCACGGGCACGTGCCTCCCGTCGTCAAGCACTTGCTCCAACACAGCGCCAATGGCGTAGTCGGAAGCGTCGGTGCGCAGGACGAACCCTCGGTCGGGATCCACGAGGTGCAGACCCACTGCGGATAGCAGCGCCTGCTTCATCCCCTCAAAGGCACGGTCAGACTCTTCAGTCCAGACCAGAGCCTTCTTGGACCCCTTCTTGGTCTCCTCTCGGTTGCCCTTGAGCATGGTCGTCATGGGGGCTGCATACTCGGCATACATCTTGATATACCCCGAGTAGTAATTGCAGAACCCCAGATACGCCCGTAGCTCAGAGACCGTCTTGGGCTTTTCCCAGTGCTCAATCGCAGCCACCTTGCCAGGTATGGGCTTTCGCTACCCGTTCCCGACTACATGGCCAGCGAAGACCACCTCGCTTACCGCAATGGTGGCCTTGTCACTGCTGCCCGTGAGTTTGTGCCGAACCAGAAGGTCCAGCACTCGAGTGACGTCCCTCTCGTGTGCCTCCAGGAGCTCCTCGTAGCTCATACTGGGGTCCCCGGACGCGATGATCACGTCGTCCACGAAGGGGTCCGCACAGTCGCGCACCGGCTCAAGCAGGTTCTCCAGCATCCGCTGAAAAGCCGCATTGCCGTTGGTAACGCCCATGGGCATCACCTTCCACTGGAGAGGTCCAAGTGGGGTGCTCATGGCTGTGCAGGCACGGGACTCCTCGGCGAGAGGCATCTGATGATAACCATGTTTCAGGTCAATCACCGTGAAGATCCTCCGCCGGTGTTGCTTTTGCAGCATGTCCTCAATGAGGGGCAGCGTATAGCTGTCGTGCTGCGTTTGGGCGTTCCGGCCGCGGTAGTCGACCACGAGCCGCCACTCACCGGCAATCTTCTTGGGGACGACGAAGCAGGGAGAGGCCCACTCGGAGTGGCACGGCTCAAGCCAGCCTCTCTGGATGAAGTCACGGAGGATCTTCTCCATGGCCTCTTTCCTCTCGCCCCTCAGGGCAAACTCCCGGTGCCGATACACACGGGGGTCCTGCTTCAGTCGTATCTTGGCCTCGCCATACGGTCCACGCACCGGTGGGGGGAACACAGGCTTTCCGCTGAAGAAGGTGTCACCATACTTCTGCTTCAGCCTGGCCCTCAATGCCTGAATCTTGGGGCAATCATCGGACTCCGCCTTGGCTTTTCCGGGCACTTGGACCACGGAGCTTACTTGAGGGGTAGCGACCCCGCTCGCTTTCGGCTCAGGTGGTCTTCCCAGGTGGCCCAAAGGACCATCTCTGGTCTTGCCTCGGAATAGATCGCCGTAGGTGGGTGGGTTACCCCCGATTGGCTCGTCCTGGCTGGATAGGTGGTCCAGCACCCTCTGCACGAAGGTGTTCCCGTCATAGGAACCAGAGACGATCGAGTCCACTTCCCACCAGGCTCTGTCCTGGGCCTTGCCCTCACGCTGGTTTCCCCAGTCGTGAAAGGGCTGATCCATATACCCCTGAACCAGATCCCACTCCTCTTCAGTGAGGGGCTCTTCCGATTCCGACTCTTCGATGTCGACAGGGGGAACCGCAAAGCATTGCCTCCAAGGCTCCGCTATGATGCGGTTGACACACACGAAGTCCGTGGTGTCGGCCTGATCAAGGCCCCCATCCACATAGTGGAATTCTGTCGGCCATCTCTGGGGTGGCATGGGCTGTCCCTTAGCGTCCTGATAGACACTCTCTCCAGCCGGTAGGACGACCTTGTTTAAGGTCATGTTGGTCAACGAGGCTACCCAATGTCGGGTACTTTCCTCCTCGGTGCATCCCATAGGAACAACCAGCACTGCCTTGGAGCGGTCCTTGCGAATCTTCGCTATCGCTCTTGGAATGTCCCAACGGGGGCAATGGATCCACATCAATCCCTGATGCGGACCCCAGTGCTTCTTCCACGCGGAGTCCTGTGCGCTCCAGTACTTCTCACACACCCGCAGATGGGCGGAGGTTCCTGAAGAGAACGCATCCAGGGCCAGATCCGAAGCTCCCAAGTCCGCGACAACTCGGCTCGCCACTTCCGGCCTTACGCCAAACTCCTGGTTTGTAGGACCAGTTGGCTCAGTGTCCAGCGCGGCCACTTCGAGCTGATTGCGTTCGGGGTGGATCCATTGGCATTCCACATGGTGCTCAGGTGACGAAAGCCACGAGAGTTGGTCGTCCTGGTACAGGGTCATGGAGGCCTGGGCCGGGAGAACGCCGGAGTCCGTCTCCATCATGAAGTCGTACCCGACGATCATGTCCCAGTCCATCTCGGCCTCGTAGAAGCGACCGTGCAGGAGGATTTCCTTGCCGAGGTCTGGGCGGCTCAGCTCACGATGGTTCACGAACTGCAGCCCAATGGCCGCTTCCTTCGTGCCTCCCACCATGTACTGGCCGTTCGCCACCTTCAGCCTGACAGGTTTCCGACTGTCGGTCAGACACTCTGGTGGAAGTAGGCCAGCCTTGACCAAGCTGACTTGAGCTCCCGTGTCGACCAACACGTCGAAAACCTTTTCCACTTCCCCGCATAGGGCACGGACCTTAAGATGCAACTGCCGCTCGCGACCGACACGGCGCACGGCGTGCAAACTCAGGATCTCCGGCCGTTCCAGAAGCTCCACAAGCGACTGGTGCAGGACGTGGACAATAGGCTCAGGCTGCCCATCTGCAGCATCCAGCTGCGGTCCGGGTGATCCTCCGATACTCTCGGATAGATCCTGTAGTACATCAAACACATTCTTGGTCGCGAAGGACGGACGGGTGCAAGGGTTCGTGCCTTCACTTGCCCTCACCCCGCCTCCGCGACTGGGCGCCGGACTGGTCCTTCCGCCCGCGGCAGTCCCCTTGTGCTTATCAACTCCCGACTGGGATGGTTCGGCGCTTCCCACGTCACCATCCTGCAACCGCCCTAGCTGGGGCCCTTGGCTGCAGGGGCTCCGCTAGGGGGCGTCGGTTGTCGAAGAGGGGGTGTTCTCCTCGGCCTCAACGTCGTTGACGCCCTTCTTCCTCCTCTCACTACGAGTAGGCTTCTTGTCCTTGTCCTTGTTCTGGTTGTTCTGGTCGTTCTCCTTGTTCTTGTTGTCCGACCTGGGGACCCAGTTCCTCTTGATCTCCTGGATCTCCTTGGCCTACTCGGTCCCCTGCGACACCAGCTTGGAGAGCTCGTCCCTGTCCACCTCCACCTTGGCTTCCCGGATACCCGCGGGCGCACGCTTCTTCGACCCATGCGCCTTCTTGTAAGCGTCCGTGTCAGCCTTGTGGATGGGGCATGTTCGGTGGTCATGGTTGAAGCCTCGCTCCCTCCCATAACACACGAAACAGCCCTGAGGGTGAGCTCGTATGAACTCCCCAAAGGACAGCGGAGGGTCGCCAATGCGGCGAGGGTCCCTCTTCTCCTGCTTCCTCCAACCCTGCTGCAGGGGCTTCCAGTTTCCCGGCTTGCTCCCCGCGCCCAGGTTCTTGGCCACGAAGGCACACACGGCCACCTCGGCGGGCTCATCGTCGTCGTCATCGTCGACGAGAGTCTCATCGCCGCCGGCTCCCGCTGGGTCCATGGCAGCTTCGCCGCCAGGTCCCTCGCCAACGTAGTTGACGTCGCGGTCGCCGGGCCTCAAACCGCGGGTGTGGTGGAGGTTTCGGTACTCCTTGAGTACTTCCTCGCCAACCCACTCCAGGATCTCGTCGCAGCTCATCCGCGCCGGGATGGCCTGCAGACGGATGGTCTGGCCGCTCAACTCACACTCGTCAAGGCGCCACATCCCGGTCTTCTCGCGATCGCCCGAGACGGTGATGAGAAGAGCGTTCCGCAGGGAGTGCCGTTTGACATCCCGGGCCACGTTCTTCTTCGCCCAAGCCACCACGTTCGAGTGATACTCTTTGGGGAGCATCATCTTGACCGTGTGGTTGGACTTGGCCCTCTTGGATTCCTCCTTGGTGACCCTCTTGATCCATGCTTCCGGCAGCATGGAGAGCAGGCGAGCCTGCTCGTCACCCTCGTTCCAATCCTCCACGTTGCGGCGGAAGAGGGTGTATTTCCCTCGGAAGTCACGCTAGTCCCGTAGGCGGATCTCCCGTCCATCATGCTCAAGCTTGATGGACTTCCAGCGCTTGGCAGCCACCTGCGGAGCGTCCACCCGCTCTTGCTCGTTGAGCCACTTCTTGGCTTCCTTGAGGGTCTTGATTTTCCCCTCCTTGGTCGCCATGAAGTATAGCTCGCCGAGCACTTCCGGCAGGCGGTACCTGAACCGTTTGAAGACATATCTCTCCGCATCCGCGGGAGGCAGGTCTTCAGTGACGGTCAGCCCCCAATCCTCCAGCTTCTCCAAGAAGCGGTCGAGGTTGAGGGGGTTGCCATCGTACATGGGGGGCTTGATGTCCTTCAAGTCTTCCCACACGGCGGCGTCCGCGGCCTTAGAGACCATGAACGCCGGCCGCGAGGTCGACCGAGGTTCCCATCGGCCTCGCCCACGGACTCCCACGGCCGCCACGTCCATCTCCTCCATGGAATCCCTGTGGCTACGCCGCGGTTCCTCCACGTACGCTGAACCAAAGTGTTCACGCCGTACTGCTTCCATGTACGCATCCTCATCACGGCGCCGGCGGCTGAGTTCAGCGGCCTCCCGTCGTACACCACGCGGCGGGCTGATGTCGAACTCCTCCAGGTCCAGATCCAGGTCCTCACCTTCGCCGACATCCCACTCCACGTCTCCTCTGGGGACCTCGTCACTGAGTCCACCATAACGTCCTCCAGCCATTGGGATTGGCACCGGGGCTGGTGCAGGGCGTCGGGGGCGTACAGGCGTCCGCGGTGGAGCACGGCGGTTGCGGTACTCCGCGCTGAGCCACTCATCACGCCATTCCTCACTGCCACTGCCGGGCGGCACGCGCTCGTTGCGGCGGCCCGCGCTGTGGTGAGAGGGGGCGGTGAGAGAGGGGGCACTGGCGCTGGGGCGACTCCTGGGGGCTCCGCCGGGGGCGTGGGGTCTGCCTGGACCTGGTCCGGGTCCCCAGCCGTCGTCCGACGAGCCAGACTCCAGGGGTGGGTGGTCGCTGCCGGCGCTCCCACGGGCTTCCAGCGCGTCCAGCCTCTCCTGCAGGCCGCTGACGACGTTGGTCAGCGACTTGGTCTCGGCCCTGGCGATGTCCAGCTCCTTCTGCGCGCGCGCGGCGACCCTGGAGATGCGAGCCATCTCGCCCTTGCCGGTGTCTACCTCCAGTTCGAGCAACTGGACTCTCCTGCGGAGGTAGACAATCCACCGCCAGGTGGTATCCGGGTCGCCGTTCCCTGGTGGGTCGTCGGGGTCCCCAGGGGGTCCTCCAGGAGGGCCTCCGCCGGGTCCGCCCGGTCGAGGGGGTCCTCCCCCGCCCGGTGGTCCGCCTCCAGGGGGTCCACTCGGTGGGCGTCCTCCAGGGGGTCCTGATGGTCCTCCGCCAGGGGGTCCCGGTGGGCCTCCGCCGGGTCGCCTCAGTGGGTCCGAGGATGGGCGCTTCCTCGTGATGCCGAAGTCCATGTCGTCATCCTCGTCCATGTCGCCCCACCTGGGCGTCTCGGTCACGGAAGACTCCGAGCTCCGGTAGGGAGGAGGGAGATCCTCATCCTCACCTTCCGGTTCCATGGGGACATCTCCGCCTCCTCCGCCCGTCCAAGCCACCACTTGGCGATGTTGACGGCCTCGTTCATCCCCGTCACTGGCGGTGAAGAAGGGGTCACTGTCGTGGGGGTGTCCACCCGTTGGCCTCCGCGGCCTCTCGGGGGTCTTCCCCTTGCCCTTCCTCCGTCGATGGGCGGTGGTGCCACTGCTCCCACTGCTGCCCGTGTCTGCCTCATCCAGCGTCATCCTGGAGGAGGCGTCCCCTTCGAAAAGCTTTCGAAGGGTCTCCACTCGTGATCCTCCCGGGGGAGTGCCGCGGCGGAGTTTGGCCTCTGCCTCCTCCATTGCGGCGGCGGTGGCTGCGGCAGCTCGCGCTTCGGCTTCCTCCCGAGCACTAGCCGCCTCGGCTTCCCGGGCCTGCTGCAGCCGCGCCTTCTGCGCTTCCAACGCCGCCAGCTCCGCCTCCGTCTTGGCCTTCTCCTCAGCGACCTTCCGTAGCGCGGCCTCGATGGCTTCCTTCTTGGCGGCGTCCTCCTGGGCCTTAGCCGTTGCTTCGGCGTGGGCCCTTTCCTCCGCCTCCTTCTTTGCCCTCTCTTGGGCAAGCGCCTCTTCCAGCGCCTTCACCTCGGCCTCCTTGCAGGCAATGGCCTCCTGCGTCCGGCGGGCTTCCTCGTCGGTTGCCCTGATCCGGGCAGCCACTGCCTCATGGGCGGCCGCAGCCGTGAGACCAGCCGCGATTGCTGCCACTTTCGAGGCGTGGTAGTCCATGCCTCTGCCCCACTCGCTGGCCTCCTCATGGGCGATGCCGACGGCGCCCTCCACGGCAGCGTTCCGCTGCGTTGCCCGTTGCCGGGCAATGCGAAGGTTGCAGGGCACCCTACAGACGCGCTCACAGGCGCGCGCCACGTCCCTTTGGGCGGGAGCGGCGCTGCTGCTGGAGCTGGCCTGGTCGGCCGGCATCCTCCCGCGGTGGGCCGACTCCACGTCGCTGCTGGGGCCTGCTGGGGCCTGCTGGGGCCTCAGGAGCAGCCGACGGGGCTTGGCCTGGGTCTGCTTGGCGACTTCCATGAAGTCACCAAGGGTGGCGTGGCCGGGGTGATGACCACCATTGGCCCGTTGGGGACTGGGGGCTGGGGTTCCGCCCTTGGCGCCTTGGGCGGCTTCGGCGGCCAGGGACTCCTGGTACTCCCGCCACTTCCGCTCCCGCTTCCTGTCCCCGGCGGACCGCCTCTCCTTCCCCGGAGACGCGCTGCTGCTGCCCTGCAGCCTGCGCTCGCTCCCCGGTTCCGGGAAGCTCTTCTCGATCATGTCCCACAGGGAGACATTGATCGAGGCCCCCGACGGGTACTCGTTGGGGGTCTCGTCCTCCTCGATCCCGTCGGGGCGCAGCCCTTCGCCGGGCCTGTCCGGCCGGGTCCACGTCCTCCAGCGCTTGCGGCGGAAGCGCCACTCGTAGCCTTCCGCCCGCAGCCACTCCTCCACTGCCCGCAGGCGGTCCTCCCCCGTGTCCTCGCGGAGCTCAAAGCTCCCGGGCATGCCGCCTTCACACTGGGGGTGGCTGTGGCGGTAGTGCTGGTCCCAAATCAACCCACGCAGCAGGCGTGCCGCATGGGGGTGGGGCCGCGGCCACAATCTACCCGCTTCCTGCCAGTTTACCATGGCAGCGGGGGCGTAGTCGGTCTTGAGGTCCTTGGTATGCACTCGTACAACTCAACGAACTGGTGGTGGTTGTTGAGGCGGGTGCTGCAGCACTGGATTGGAAGTGCGGCTGGTGCTGGTCAGCCGGTGGTTGTGGAGGTGGTTGACGCGGCCTTGCTGGTCGGCCGATGGGTCTGGTCTGTCCACTTCCTTCACGGTCGCGACGCGGTCAGGGCGATGCACTGGACGGCGCTGCGGGCTCCGTGACGAACTCGGCGCTGTCGCTGGGCGGCGCTGCGAGCTGCTGCGCTGCGCTGCGGGCTGCTGCGCTGCGCTGCGAGCTGCGAGCTGCGAGCGGCTGCGCCGCGCTGCTCGGGGTTGGTGGCCCCGAGTGGCACGCGAGGGCTGGGTAACCCCGCGGCGGTGAAACGCTTTTGACGCGTTCCCGTGGGGGGCCGGCCAGGGGACGCTGCGGGACACGCGCAAGTGAGCAGGCAGGCAAAGCACTACGCTCACAGGGGCATCAATGCGCTCATGTCATGTGACAAAGCGTTTCAGAATCCTTGCCACTCTGCAAAGAGGGAACAAAAGTATGTACAACAACACATCAGGATATGTACACATGGGGTTAAGACTGGACTGGGGTAAGGGCATCACAGGACAATAGACACTCCGTCCCAACTCATATCCCAATCCCAGGTCCGACCCTTTCAGTGGCTGGTGGGGGCGGGGGCTCAAACACAACCCATGCCCTGCTCAGTCCGGACCCTGAAACCCTGCCATTGGGGGAGGTGTCCCGCACAGCCACAGGCGAGTTCCTGGGAACCAATAGACTCCAAGGCCAACCGACAGTGGCTCCCTATGCTCCCTTGACGGCGGGTCCCAACTCCTCTCTGAGCCAGAGATATGGCCCCGCCAAAATCCCTCAGGAGTTGGTCGCTGAAAATGGGCTGTTTCAGCCCAAACTGAAATTAACTCAAAAATCCCCAAAATTGACCTCTCGTCCGGACCCGCCAGAGGTAGGGACGAGGCAACCGACTCTATGCCCTTCGAGTACGAACTCCCTGGAGCCCTCACCCAACCTGGTTCCCTCTGAGGTCCCGGCATCAGGGCAACACGGATGAGTCAAGTGGGGCCATGATGCCAAAATCACCAAAATTGGCGTCATTCCCACGCGTGGCTCGCCCGGCCAAGGTAAGGCCAATGACTCACAGGGTAGGAGGCAGGACCTAGGACTTTTATCTGAGTGTACAACTTGAATTTAGGTCCGGGCTCCCTTTGGGCTTAGAGAAATGGGGCCGCCAATTGACCACACGGAAGGGGGAAATTGGGGTCCCAAAATTGGGTCACTTTGGCTGCTTGAAATGAGCCAAAATTCGGTGTGCTCCCAATAGTATATCTCCACGCCGGCTTGGAGATCCGATCAGCCATTCCGTACGCGATCCACCAGGAGTCCAACGGAGACTCCCATGCCCTTGGCTCTCAAAGATCTCCATGCCACTTGGCGTGGTGACGATCCCAGTTGGGTCCACAAATGCCAAAATGGCAAAATTGCCCACACTCACTTTGGGCTAGCGCCTTAACGAAGGTGGCTCCGCTTCGCCCACGTGGTGTGTGAACCATGGGGACCATTATGCATAACACCCATGTCATATATGGTCCATTGGTCCATGCGTCCGGCGTGCACGAGGGTTAGAACATAGGGCACGGCGGGCAGCAAAAGTAGAAAATTGCTCAAAATGGCCAAAAATGCGCACACTCATGGTTGGGGCAAATGAGGCACATGCCCGACTCGGACCGGAGTGTGCCATAGGATTGGTATCAAGTCATATGTGTCCAACATATCTTTTGGGCGTCGCCCAACTCCTCCGGTATTGGGAATGGCAGGGTCGCCAAGTGAGCCCATGATTTGGGATAGTCCCAAATCGCCAATATGGCGGCTACGGTATGCCAAGCCCAAGAGGAGTTAATCGCCGGGTCCAAGATATGTTGGGCACCGAAGTATGTACCCTCATAACATACTTGGGTCATGATGTCAATTGAGCGCAACGTTGAGATACACGGTCGCCACTTGACATCATGACGAGCCAAAGACGGCAAAATTGGCACAAAGATACACAAAAGTGCCTTGAAAGGTGCACAATTATATTATAATATCCTCGGCTTGGATCATGCAATCACTTAATCCTTCTAAACACAAATATGAATACATCCCACGTTTCCTTATTGTCATTCCTCGCAAGCAACACGAGATATGACCTTCACAAGTGGCCTCACGAATCAACTTTGTTTTGCCCATATCTTTAAGACAAATGGAGGGCAGGATAAAAGGAAAGTGGGTAGGGCCCTGAGGTAGTTCAGAAATGGGATGGAGTAATCCGGGTATGTCATCCCGTCAGCAGATTTTTCTGTGAGGTGTTATATATGCTCTTTTTTTCTGTGGGCATGCTTGCCCATGTAGGGGTATATATCAGTTTTTCAGACACTTGGCAGTGTCTTGGGAGGGGGATGTAATGGGCACGCATGCCCAGGCTGAGATCGCGACTCCTGTAGATTAGGACGCGTCGCGCGCGTGCAGAAATCGAGGATTTTGAGACATGAAAAGTGCTGTTTTATATTCCAATTAATGTCTTGTGATTCAGGGTATTATGATGCCATGAGAACCCAACAAAGATTATGAGAATCTGGCGATCTAAGGAGTGATTCTGGTGTTGTTGCTTTTGCCTGTTGCCTGCCGGAGTTGCCCCTTACAAGATTCTCATCTAAGCTTGGGTCTTTGGGTATGTCAGAGGACGATGTCGACAACGGAGTTCAGAAGGAGTTGACAGGAGTATGGGATCACATCCGTCGTCTTTGGGAACAGGAATCAGAGACTCCCATTCGTCTGTCATTGCCGGATAATAAACTTGTCAAAATGTTTGAAGGCTTGACCCTTGACTGTCACGACTTCGAAGAACTGAGCAGAGAGTTGGTCTGTACTTGTCACGAAAGTGGGGATCTGGTGTTTGCTCCTCGAAGAAGTTATGGTTGTCCCCATGATGAGTACATTACTGCACTAAAGAGCCCTGAGTACACTCTTCGCCGTGTTTGTCGCCGTTCGGAGAGTCTTGAAGAGTGCCGGAGGCGTTTGTGCAGTGCAGCTGATAATGCTCGCACCGGCTTTTGGTTACCTCGTGGAGGTTAGTATGTCCGTGCCCTGTTGAGCGCGCCGGATAATTCTGAATATTGTGCGGCTCAGCGAGTTCGAGGACTGATGGAGGCGTGGGTGATTCGAAGTGGGTACCAAGAAGCAACGGAGGACAAAAGTCAACAGTCGAATTATGAGCTCGAGTGCACGGTGGTGGTTGGACCAGGGAGAGCACATTCGTCGAGTGGAGCCCCCAAAAGACGACTCCAAAAACGTGGCGGTCGCAAGAACTAGTGGTCTTCGAGGTTCGTCAAAAGGCTGGTCAGCTTGAACGCGGTTGGCTTTGTCGCACCTGTGTGTATAACTTGGTTTGTGAACGCGGTTTCCAAATAGGTCGCAGCGTACGAGCGGACCGAAGCAAGGACTCTGTCAGTAGTGGACAAGCCGGACGAGCGGTCAGTTGGGCAGTTTGAAGACGAATTCATCGGGGCCATTGGGAGCAACAATAGAGCGCGCCTTGGGCCGATGAGAAAATTTTTAAGGTTCTTGTGTGGTGTTTGCGTGTGTTGTGCGCGCAGGCATGGGGCGGTGCTACAAAGGCACTGCTTGCTGGTGCTCCGGGAGCGCCTTGAGGTACTTGCAATGTGGAGGTGGCAGTTCCCTACTGCATCTCTGGTTTTAGACTCAGCTACGCCCCACGTGCCAGATTCGCTACCACACTGCGTTGTGGGGCACTCGTGTTGTTTCTGCTCTTCGTCAGTTTTTAATATTTCAAGGTTCGCCAGTTTTTGGTCTAAATCTCACTCAAATGAGTGAGATGAGAAAAATGGGTTTGACACCAAGCGCCTGTGGCGCTGAAAAAGCACTGCCTTTGTGCTTGCAGGCTTGCACTGATATGCAGCCTTGTTTTGGTTTTCAGATTTTGAAGCTAAAAGTCCAGTTTTACACTGGGCTGGTTTGAGCCTTTCTGGCTCACGATGGTGTCTGCTCATAGTAGGATTGGTTTTGCTGACAAGAGGAATATTTTGTCTATGACTTCTGTTTTGGTTCCACTTTGGTTGTTTTGGTTTGAGTCACTGTGTGGCTCAGTTTTAACTTTCTAACGCCAGTTTGGAGGCTCTGGGTAGCCCTGTGGCTACAGGCGCCATACCTCCATTTTTAAACATAGGGCAAGTTCACACGCTGTTTTCCCTTAGGCAGAACTGTGTATGTTCTGGTTTGAGTGCAGGTGCACTGACGAGTGTACCTCTGCAATTGGGAGGGGGACGCCTTTAGCGCTTGCGAGCCTGGGTCCTCCTGACACTGCATGCCTTTTGATTTGTTTGTGCAGCCTGAGGCTGGCACAGTTTTTTTGGGTGCAGTGGAAAACCCCCCCACCACAAGATAGGTAATCGCGGTAACTCCTTGAGTGCTTGGGTAAGCAGGTTTGTGGGTGACCTGTGTTGGTTTGTTTCCTGTAGGTCCCTTAAGTCTGGTGGATTGTACACCCAGCTAGACCAAGGTTGACCCCTCCACTGAGGTTCAGGTTGGCAGGCCGCGGGCTGGATGCCATGGCCAGGCATTGCCCATCTTTTTTTCTATGATCATTGGGCCTGCCACTGTGGGTGAATGTTGAGTAGAATTTGGTCGTCCTCAGCTCCTGTGTCTTCTACCACTGTGGAAGGGGAGCGTGGGGGTGAATTGGATAACAGATATTTCTTTTGCCCTGACCTTGTATATACTGATCCACATTTCCTTCTTGTGTTTGTGTTACAGGTGGATAATCCAAGTGGGGTCAACAACAGTGGTCGAGTATGGAAAAATTTCAAAAGAGATGCCCAAACTGTGCCAGGTCTGTCTTTTTGTGTTCCAGTTCTGCACCAACCCCTCCCCTACCATCGTCGGTGTCGGCGCTCCTGTTTCTGCTTCACAGATGTGGAGCATGGTGAGCGGGCGTTAAAAAGAACTCAGAAGTGGCATCTCAGAATTAAGGCACGTTAAGTGCCAGGTTGAAGGCCTGCAGCAGTTTGTACATTAGCTTAAGGGTTTCTCCACACCCTTTGAGGTCACACAGTGACATGTTTCACTGTTTTCTGCTTTGCTTTTGCTGCATTGGTGCCTGTTTGGATTTTTGAATTCTGAGATGCAATTTTTTGATGTTAAATGTGAGATTTTTTGAAGTTAAACAAACTTCTGAGCAGGAAATTTTTTGGTGCAGAAAAACAGATGGCATGGGCAATAAATAGATGTGATTTCTGTTTTGAATATCAGTTTTTGGAGAAACTGCCCCCTGAGTTTTAGGCTAAGAAGTTTTAGTCAGAATTTTCTGATTAGAGTTTTCAAGCTTTCTCAGAAATTTTTTCCCGACAGTCAGCTTGGGTTTTTTAAAGGGCAGCACCCCCCACTCAGATATGTGTCAGTTTTTTTACCCGAAAAACGATAGAGGGGCCGCAGTACAGGATTTCAGGCCCTGGGGTAGGACAGATTTCAGGTTTCCATTATTCTGCACAGTCTCATGTTGTAATGCATCCCCGTGTGAAACCAAGGGTGCCTATCAACCCCAGGGAGTAACCGGAGGTAACCTGTGGGTAGGGCCCTGAGGTAGTTCAGAAATGGGATGGAGTAATCCGGGTATGTCATCCCGTCAGCAGATTTTTCTGTGAGGTGTTATATATGCTCTTTTTTTCTGTGGGCATGCTTGCCCATGTAGGGGTATATATCAGTTTTTCAGACACTTGGCAGTGTCTTGGGAGGGGGATTTAATGGGCACGCATGCCCAGGCTGAGATCGCGACTCCTGTAGATTAGGACGCGTCGCGCGCGTGCAGAAATCGAGGATTTTGAGACATGAAAAGTGCTGTTTTATATTCCAATTAATGTCTTGTGATTCAGGGTATTATGATGCCATGAGAACCCAACAAAGATTATGAGAATCTGGCGATCTAAGGAGTGATTCTGGTGTTGTTGCTTTTGCCTGTTGCCTGCCGGAGTTGCCCCTTACAGAAAGTTGATTCGTGCATAGGGAAGCACGTAGGTCCACTCGAAAGAGGTCAAATCAAGTGCGGGGATGTCGAAGTCGAAAATCCGATTTCGACATCCTGAAAAATTCGGATTAAGGTTGCGAGTGTAAGAGTAAGAAAAAGTGCTTTTCCATTGCTTTGGGACATACTCTAGTTGTATTAGAGATGCACTGAGCATCCATGCATTTTTATCTTAGTATTGGTCCAGCCAAAAGTGGTGAGAACACATTTTGACCTATGGAACCAAACACCCAATCAGGATATGGAGTGGACCCCTTAATCCCCTTTCAATCAGAAGTAAAACATCTTTTCCTGAGTTGACTGAGCACTGACATACCTAAGGTAGAGCCTATGAATTTATCTATGTTTTTCCATGAATACTTATCTGCCCTAGTGGTATGCACCATAGGGGGTAAGGCACCTCTTTTTGAGAGGTCCTGGGTTCAATTCTTGGTCAGCCTAACTAAGTAGGAAGATCCCAACTGAGTAGGAAGATCCCATGTGACATGGCAGTGACCTCATCGCCACATACCATGCCACCTCAGCACATATGGGACCCAAAACAAAGAGTGCACATCTCCTAAGATGGCACTATGGAGAGAGAGTGATCCTGAGGCAGTTTTCTAACTCTTTTCCCAAAACATTTCAGCTATCTCTGTGAATATGCATTCATTTGTATCCTGAGTTGCAGTTTCTGTGAATACCTAATCATCTTTCACTGTTTACACTGCAGCCCTTCATGCTTTGATCCTGAATTTCCTTCTCCTTGCATACTATTGGCTTGGGCTATCCTGGATTGAGTTGGCTTTACTGCATTTCAACAAACAAAAGCTTTTCATCATCCAAAACCAGCAGCAGGACACCCTACAGCAACAACAAGCAGCAGGAGAAGCAAAAACACAGTGCTGAAAACACTATAAACTTTTCTGGTAGCAAGAGGCAGCCTGTCTCTGTGCACCGGAAGCGACCCCGCGCCGTACAACCAGTGCTCCGAGCAGGCAAACATAAGCAGAAGGGTGGATTAAGATGGATCCAGGAAGAGTGGACGCCGAGGTGAACACAGCGCCAGCGCCAGAGACACCGGCAAGGCCGGCGCCTGACGCTGTACCTTCGGTGGAGCCCTTACATGGGCCAATGGATACGGCGGAGGACTCCTTGGATGGCCTCCAGACGGCCTTTGGGGCCCTGTCGGTGAAGGAAATGGTCTCTCAGCCTCAGCCTGTGAAGAGGAAGAGAGGAAACGAGAGCGAGAAGGATGCTGGAGAAGGAACAGACGAAGGAGAGGAGCAAGGGCAAGACCCGACGGATATCCCTACCTTCGAAGGCGCACCAAGCGCTTCTGGCCTCCAAGCATCACCCTCTCCCATAACCACCACACACCCAGCCGCCGCTACATCCACTTCCACAACCAACCAGCCTATGGCAGAGGGCACAGGCTTTACTGGCATGCCTCACTACCCCGCCTATGGCATGGGCCCACCTACCACTGCGCTCCTTGAGGCAACTACTGCCAGTGAGCCGGTGGCTTCCAGCTCTGCGCCGCGTTGGTATGCGGCTGACCATCCCCATCCACTCCACGCCACGGGAACCTACATGGAAGTTCCTGGGTATGCTCCTTGGTGTACACCTGGGTATGCACCCCTGAGTGGGTTGAGGAGAGGACCAGAGTCTCTGGGAGGCAGGAGTAGAGGATCGGGAAGATCCTCCAACAGGTCCCTGACGCGGTCGGAGATCAACGAGGTGCTCCAAGGAGCCACTTCGAAAATCGTGAGCGACCTCACGCAAGAGATCAGGGAGAAACTGCAGCCCCTGATGATCCCGTCCCATGCGTCACCTACGACAGTGGGGATGTCACCCCACCGAGTACAGGCTAACCACCTGGCGGCAGGGTTGACGAATACCCTGGGGAGCCTGAGGAGCCGACCGATGCCGACTCCTGCAGCAGTACCAAGAAGCCCATTCGTCCCAAGGACAGCCCAGCCGCCCTACAGTCACGTGACGAACTCGACGAGGGCCGAGCTGGACCAGCTGGGGCTGACAGCCCTAAGGGCTATGGTGGACGTGGAGCCTTATGGCTCCAGTGATCTAGGCGGCGACCCCTCCGATGATGGGCCGCCTTCGATGACTTCTTCTTCGCCATCGGATGACGAAGACCCTGAGGACCCCGAGGACTCCAAGGGTAAGAAGAAGAAGAAGAAGAAGAAGAAGACCCGACGCCCTGAAGGACGCCGAGCTCAGGAGGCGAAGGCTATTGCCACCTCCAAGATAGTGGTGAACCTGCCTGAATTCACAGGCAAGGACCTCAGCGAGTTCGCTGAGAACTTTGGCCGGTTCCTACGACTGACCGGCCAAACCCACGCGAGTGGGCGAGTGAAGTGCGACCTGCTCCTGCAGTGCTGCAAGACGAAGTACCTGGAGAAGCAGGTCCGGCAGATCGTCACCAACTCCGCCACCTTTGCCGACGTGTTGGTTGCCCTGGAGAGGCAGTACCCAACCTACGAGACCGACCTCTCCATCAGGGCCGAGATCCAGAACCTGCCCGTCCTGCCCAACAACCCCAAACCCGGCAGGGTCTCCGAGCTGTTGGCGGACCTGGACCACTGGGCTGGACGACTGACGCCCGGTTCCTACAGCAGCGACGACCTGCTGTTTTGGTTGTGCTCCAAGCTCCCCCGTGAGCTATGGGATGAGTGCCGTCTGACGGCTGAGCGCAAGGCTAGATCCCTCCGCTACGAGGATCTATGCGTGCTGCTCCTGGAGATGGCGCTGGAGAAGGAGAGCGACCAACACCTGAACCACTACCGTCCTGGTGGTGGAGGCTCTGGAGGCAAAGGGTACCAAGGGTCCCGACCTGGGCAGGGGACTACCCCCAAACACGCCCACGCCCGCCTAATGGAGAACGTGAAGGAGCTATTCTGGTGTGATGCCAGAGATGAACAGGGCCACCTGCAGCATGCCTCCGACTGCGAGCAGCGAGACTGCTTTGTTGTCCAGGGGAAGCAGCAGGAAAAGATCACCGGCGCCAAGGTGAAGATGCCGGATCATTACCGCTGCACCATCACGTGTGCATTCTGCGGTAAGCGGAAGCACTATGAGGACGAGTGCTACCATAAGCAACGCCTATCGGCGAAGCTTAAGGGGGAAGATCCTGGCAAAAGCTCAGGCAAAGGTGGAGGCAAGGCCAAAGGCAACGACTCCGGCAAGGGCAAGTCGAAAGGACGTGGTCAAGGTGGTCAAGACAAGGGTCAAGGCGGACGAGGAGGAGGCGCTAATCGCCAGAACGACAACAAGAACAAGGACAAGAACGGAGGTAACCCCAACCCTAATCCAGGGGGGAACTCCGAGCCCTCTGGAGGGCAGTCTGGACCTACCACACGCTCACAGACGCAGGCCCAGCAAGAACAAGGAGCCAAGCGTGAGCATGAAGGTGGTGACGACGGCAACGCCAAGAAGAGAAGCCGTTTCATGAGGATGGCCCGCAAATTGCGGAACAAGGGGTTCGAGGTGACCTGTCCCGCGGAGTTCTGACGGGGACGCTCTGGTGGCACCCAAGACCTGGTGTTTTGGGTACGTATCCGACTAGGGGGACGTGAATACCTGGGGGTACTGGATACTGGAGCCACAATATCGATAGTGGCCAAGAAAATTTTACCTTGTGGGAGCCTGAAGAACACCATGACCACCGCCGCTATACGGATGGGGGATGGACATGTGGTGCACAGCTGCGGGGACTGCGAAGTGGAGGTACCTATGGGCTCCAAGACTATCGCCCATCGGTTCTATGTGATGGACACTGATGCCTTCGACTTTGTACTGGGTTCTGACTTCTTCGTGCAGCACTCCCAGATACAATCCCTGACGCTGCAAGCGCCCTACCTCCTGTACGTGGACCACGGCAGTGGCAGAGAGTCTGTGCCACTGGAGCAGTCGGAACATACCTCGAGTTACCTGAGACTATCGAAGGAGGAGCCCTCGAACATGATGGCGGCCTCCAAAACTGAGGACTATCAACTATTGGGGGAAGTCCTAGACCAAGGTCTGAAGGAGTTGGGTTACTCTCGAGAAGACCTAAGTGTGGAACTGTTCGCCAGCGACAAGCAGCATGTACTGGACCTATACTGCAGCAAGGGGAAGAACTGCAGCTACAAATTTTACTGGCCCTCTTTCGGGATGGCCTACGGGAACCCCAGATTCAGTGAACTGGGGAAGGTGCTGACCAAGGTGGCCTTGGAACGTTCCCGTATGGTCCTGTGTTCCCCCGATTGGGGAGCCCATGGGGGCAACGAGTACTGGCGAACCCTCCTTGACAAGCTGACTATCAGCTCTGTGCGGTTACCTGATGAGGCCATCTACGTGCCTCTGGGACGCAAGACGCCCATTGGGAAGCCCGGATGGGGGAGTATGCTCAGCGTGGTGGACGGAAGCCTTACCACCATCCCCTGGGAAGACCTGGACCCTGCTCTGGTCCAGGCTATACAACGAGAAAGCGATGGACTCGCCTTGGGTGACTTGAAGGATCGCCTACGACCTCAAGATGCTGTTGAAACTACACCCGGAGGAGATGAGTACGTCGTGACTGACACCAACGCCCCCAACTCTCCCTGTCATGTACCTGTCCCTGATGGAGTCTCTGAGTGTGGACTATCTGAGCTACCTAGCTCTATCCACTCAGACGACGAAACTGAGCACGACGCCTTCTTCGTGCAGACTGCGGTGGAAGAAGTGGAGAACGCCGAGTACGTCGCCCCACTAAAACCCCTACTCTCCATGAGGGTGGAAGACCCCGTGGATGAAGAGCTGGACCCTCGATCCAGGCTCAGGGAGTATGTGGATTCCAAGAGGAAGTTGGTGGCGAAAAAGCTATGCTACGCGAAGCCTACCCGCAGCTCGTGGCCACTGAAGCAAGGATGTATGGGAGACCTATCCCAACTGAAGGAGGACCTCGAACAGAAGATCACCACCTGGCAAAGGGAGGTGGATCTCAAGCTCATGAAGAGCGTATGGGGTGCCCATGTGAGGACCCCAGAGGAGGACGACCTCTCGGAGGAATGTGTATGTGAACCCCCTAAAGCGTGCCTATGTTGCCATCGTCCACCGGAGATGGTTGAGCAAGACCTTCTGTATGCCTACCAAGGGCTGAAGGATGCTACCGCGGGCGAAGAGTCGGTGGAGGACCACCTCCCGACGTCTATTCAAGGGGCAAGCAACTTACACTCCGACGAGGACATGGAGGACAAGATCAAGGTACTGGACCCGCGGGTACAAAAGCTGATAAGGACCTATCTTGAGGTGTTCGGAGAACTACCCCCTCCAGCCTCATGCGACAAGCTGGTACAGATGGACCTCAAGCTGAAACCCGAGTTCGTGGGTCACAAGATCCGGAGGAGACCCTATCCAGCTCCTAAAGAGCAGGCCGACGAGATTGAGCGACAGATACAAGAATGTATCGACGCTGGCCTAGTCCTGGAGTACAAGGATGGGGACTACCCCCTACACTGCAGCCCCTGTTTCCTGGTGGCTACTCCTGGGTCTACAGCCAAACGGCTGGTAGTGGACTATGGAGAGCTGAACAAGAAGACGCTGAACCACTCAGGGTCCATTCCCAATATGGAGTCTACCCTGGAGAAGATAGCCTCCTGTCGCTACAAGACCAAGATGGACAAGCGAAGTGGATTCTGGCAAGTGGACCTGACGCCCAACGCGCAGGAACTACTGGCCTTCATCACCCCTCAGGGGAGGGTATTCAAGTGGAAGGTCATGCCATTCGGCGTGGCTAACGCCCCCGCTCTGTTCCAAGAGCTGATGAACAAGATCTTGTCCCTCCTACGAAGGAGACCTAAGGTGCAGGAGCTCATATCCCGTGGGGCCCAGATGGAGGCTCACATCGACGATGTATGCCTCGGGACCAATACCCAGGAGGATCACCTAATCCTCTTGGGTGAGTTCTTTGCGGTCTGCCAGGAGAACCACACACGACTCAAGCTGGAGAAGTGTGAGTTCATGCAGGAGACCATGCAGTACCTGGGGTTTGACGTTGGCTATGGGTGGTGGACCCCAGCGGCCTCTAAGGCCAAACCCCTGATGGATGCCAAGGTACGACACGAAGACCCCAAGAAAGGACTTCATGATGTACGCAGTTTCATTGGGGCGTGCAACTTCTATCGCCGCCACATCAAAAACTTCACCTACACCAGCGCAGTACTTACTGACTTGATCAAGAAGAGTACTACTTGGCGCTGGGGCCCACAAGAGCAACAAGCGTTTGACGAGCTCAAAGACAAGGTAGCCAACGCTAAGTGCTTGGGCGTGCCTAGGGCACAAGGGGAGATTATCCTGGTGACCGACGCCAGCAATGTGGGCGGTGGTGGAACGTTGTTCCAATGGCAAGCACTAGAGAAGGAGGAGTTCGACTCGGCCATTTCCCAATGGGGGACGGAAGGTCTCAACCGAGATGGAACCCTCAAGCACAGCTACCCTGACGACAAGTGGGTCCTAGTACCTCTGGGCCACTGGAACTGGAAGTGGAACCAGGCCAGGGGGAACTACTCCACCTATGAGCAGGAACTGCTCGCGGGTATGCTGGTGCTATCCTCACAAGCACGACTGTTGGGGAGTAACCCTGTGGTCTGGCTATGCGACCAAGAACCGGTCCGCAGTTTCCAGAAGGGCCCCCCACCTGAGAAGGCCAAGCTACGTCGCTGGTGGACCTACCTCAGTCAACTACGGCTGACGGTACACCATATCCAGGGAGTGAAGAACGAGTGTGCAGACTACATCAGCCGCAACAACTTCGACGCCCTGATTGGTGCCCGGTCTGAAGCGCTGGCTAAGGAAGCGTTCAGCCGTATGGACGTACACCTGGACCTGAACATGACCATGATACGCCCCCTGGATGGACTCCAACAATCGGAGTACCTACAGGAGTTTGGGGATATCTACCGGCGCCTGGAGAAACGCCTTGAACCCCTCCTGGTCAACCAAGACCAGTGGAAGCGGGACAAGAGCTACCTCTGGCACGAGGACCGCATCGTGGTGCCTAGTGACCGAGTCCCAGCGCTGCTGAAGTGGACCCATGAGTCCAGTGGTCATGTGGGTGCTGACCGTACCCTGAGACTGTTCAAGCAGTGGTTCCACACTACGTGGACTGACGACCAGCTGCGGAAGACGCTCCTGCCTATCGTGGACAAGTGCCCGTGCAGGTCCTGTAAACCAGGGGATATCAGGGACAGAGGTCTCTACTCGACCCTGCCCATCCCTCACTGTGCTAACAGTGTTCTATACGTGGACTACACGGAGATGCCGAAGTTCGGGGGCTATGACTTCGCCCTCGTGGTAACCTGTGGGTTGACCAGGTTTACCAGGGTGTTCCCATGTACCAAGCACATTACCGGAGAGGAGACTATCAAGATACTCCTGGAGGAGTGGTTTTGTGTCTATGGGGCGCCGGAGGAGATCAACTCCGATGAGGACGTACGAGTACGCTCAGATACTGGCTGGTACAAGAGGGTCCTGAGGTCCCTCAATGTCCAGGTATCTACGGGGATTCCCTACTCTCACACGAGCAACCCCCTATGTGAGCGACAGATTCGTGTCCTGAAGGAGAACGTCAGGATATGGTGCAAAACTGAACGCACCAGAGACTGGGTGAGACTACTCCCCGTCATATCCTTGATGATGAACTCCCAAGAGAGTTCAGCTACTGGCTACTCGCCACATGAGCTATTCATGGGGCGCCCGGCATGGTTCCTACATGCCCCCTATCCAGAGGACACCCATTCTTCTGTGGGTGAATGGGTCCAAGAGCAACAAGCGAAGGTGGACAAGGCCAAGGCTATGCTCCAGAGAGTGAGGGAGCGTCAGTGGAACAAGAAGAACAAGCACCGTGTACCGGCCACCTACCAAGAAGGGGACTGGGTGCTGGTGCACCACAGTCGACTACCCGCCTGGCCACGCTCTACCAGCGATGACCCATACTTCGGGCCGTACAAGATCCTATCTGTGGATGGACACCGTATCACCGTGCGGTGTTCTCCCCGTCTAGGGGGGACCCTGGTGTGCGCCGCTCAACACCTGAAGCGCTACCATGATCCTGAAGACCTCTGTGGGGAGGAGTGGGAGCTGAACGACGAGGAAATCGCCGCTCTGGACCTACAAGGGGCTGCCAGCCCTATGGAAGTTGAAGGTGAACTCCCCGACATGAACGCCGAGGAGATGGCTAAGGAGGGCTTCTACCTGGTGAAGTCTGTCCTACGCCACCGCTATCGCCAGGGTTGGCGCTTCCTCACCCTCTGGGAAGGGTTTGGAGTCGAAGAGGCCACCTGGGAGCCCTTCTCTGCATTTGTTCTACCTGAGGGACGCCTAAACTCAGTTCTGGTTGACTACTTGTCCCAGAACAACCTTGGTGAGTTGTTGAGGCTCGCTGAGATGCTTGCCTCCAAGAATAAAGCTAGGGACTGAACCTTACCCTTACCTGCCAAAGCGTATGTGTGAGTGTGCTAGTCCTAAGGTCCTGAGAGCAAGCCGCAGAAGTGGTGTCCTAATTATACCCAAGTCTGCGCCCTTGCTGAACCTGGAGGGTTGGCTTATTGATGCCACGGGGTACGCCCCGGGTCTCCCCTCCCCTATGCGCCCAATTTCTGTGCTGGCGCAAAACCTTGGGGGAATACCCAGAGTGTTAATCCAGGTATTGTTTTCCCTACCTACCTGTCTACTACAGGGAGGGGTGGCCAAAAGCTATGAAGGCATGCAAAACGCCTGTTTGCTATGTGGCCAAAAACACCAACCTAACACACTGTCACAGCCCACCAACCCAGCTAAAATTGCAGGAAAAGGGTGGGACAGTGACACGCCCCCTACAGGTCCTACACACCCTACAGTGGCACCATCCTGGTGGGCGAGCGCTGGGCAACTGGCTCTAGCCCCCACGCAGGACTACCACTCCTACACGCACACTCTACTTGGCGTTGCGAAGAGAAAGTTCTCGAGGGTCCTAGCAACCCACCTGTGAAATGACAAGAGAACACAGCGCTGCTAAGCAACTGTGGCCTCACAGGGGACGCCACAACGCGTTTCCCCTGCAAGGGCTTGGAGGGAAGGAGTGCTCTCGTGTGCAAGGCGCAGATGTCGATGAAGTCGGACTCCCTGCTCTGCCACAGGCGGAGCGGAGTTACTTGTTTGTGTGGTCTGCGCCCCTGTTTAGCAGGGCATAAAAAAATGCTGCTGCACCACTCACCCTACCTGCCCACCTGTAAAACAAAGGCAAATGAAAGGGCGTTTGCGGCGGAGGAACCAAGGCACACTCCAGGTATTATACCCTTCTCAGTGTGCCCTATAATACGCTGTCCGCAAACACGCTGCATGGAGCAGCTACCCTTATCAAGCAAGCAAGCGTTAAGGGACTCCTCAGGTTCTCTTAAAGAACGTACCGAGGAGCCCCTGGGTAGCCTAAACAAGGTTTACCGTGCGCACTTCGCGTGGCCTACCCTTTAATGCGTGTGTGCATGCACGGCTATGCACAATCACGTGGGCAGACCTGCCCATCTCCACAACAATCTTGACTCCACCAGGGGGTGGCCCCGCCTGGGCGTACCTACCTTACCTACCGCTGGGAAGTGAAGCAAGGAGAGAAAACAAAAGGGGCGCACGCGAAGAACGTTGCTATGCACTTGTGTGTATGACTAATCACCCTGATCTGACCGCTAATCATCTGCAATCTTTCTAATCAATCCCTCTACCGCGTTCTATCGTGGTTATCGTTGTTAACGCTGCTACACGACTCGGTCACGGAGACTCGAGACGAGCAATGTGTATGCGGCATGCAAGACGAGCATACCTGTAGTTTATACCTGATTCACTGAAGTCTTTTCAATTGATTTTCGAATTCTTGAATTTTTGAAGCTTCTATTAGTGTGGGTGGAATTTGTATGTTTGTTTATTAATATGTGTCTCGTCATTTTCAAGACTACGTGATACATACGTTTATAATTCCATTATTTTTCCATTTTCCGGCGCTTCGCTAGGAGCCGCTCCTGCGCGCCGCCATTTTATGCGTATGAATTTCTGGACTTAAAAAATCCAGAGATGACTATAATTTCTATAAAAATGTGCTGAAGATGCACAATTGGATTCTGCTCAGGTGTGTCGTTTCAGAAAAATTCTGCGCCGTCATTTGACGGATTTTGGTGTCGTCGCTTCGTTTTTGCGTGGATTCGTCCATAATTCTCCCATTCCTGCCTCTGCAGATACCCACGCGCAGCCTCGCTGAGTAGGCCGTGTTCGGGCCGAAACGCAGGTGCCTGGAGAGACTGAGCAGAACCAAGACCCCACCAAGGGGCAAATTAATTTCTTTTCGACTCCCTACGCCCTAAGACAGGTCACAGGTCGCCAGCAGGTTTACGAGAACCCATGCGAGTGTGTATAATGTGTCTTGCGTTTGGGTTGTGTCGACGCTGCGTCTTGGAGGAAGGGATGCATATGCACATGTTTGGCATGCTCCCAATCTAACCCAACCAAGCCACAGGAGCCCCGGCAGCGCCAAGAGCGCTGAGTCTTCTGTAGGAAACTGTACAATCAGAGCAGCAAAAAGGACGCCAGCCATGGTGAGCGCCCGTTTTTCAGTGTGAGGGAGACTGTAGGTATTTTAAAGTAGATGTGGAAACCAAGGAAAGGCCAAGAAAAATTCCCTTTTTCCTAAAATGCGACAGTGGTGGCCACCACAGCACAAGGGGGGAGTAAGAAAAAGTGCTTTTCCATTGCTTTGGGACATACTCTAGTTGTATTAGAGATGCACTGAGCATCCATGCATTTTTATCTTAGTATTGGTCCAGCCAAAAGTGGTGAGAACACATTTTGACCTATGGAACCAAACACCCAATCAGGATATGGAGTGGACCCCTTAATCCCCTTTCAATCAGAAGTAAAACATCTTTTCCTGAGTTGACTGAGCACTGACATACCTAAGGTAGAGCCTATGAATTTATCTATGTTTTTCCATGAATACTTATCTGCCCTAGTGGTATGCACCATAGGGGGTAAGGCACCTCTTTTTGAGAGGTCCTGGGTTCAATTCCTGGTCAGCCTAACTAAGTAGGAAGATCCCAACTGAGTAGGAAGATCCCATGTGACATGGCAGTGACCTCATCGCCACATACCATGCCACCTCAGCACATATGGGACCCAAAACAAAGAGTGCACATCTCCTAAGATGGCACTATGGAGAGAGAGTGATCCTGAGGCAGTTTTCTAACTCTTTTCCCAAAACATTTCAGCTATCTCTGTGAATATGCATTCATTTGTATCCTGAGTTGCAGTTTCTGTGAATACCTAATCATCTTTCACTGTTTACACTGCAGCCCTTCATGCTTTGATCCTGAATTTCCTTCTCCTTGCATACTATCGGCTTGGGCTATCCTGGATTGAGTTGGCTTTACTGCATTTCAACAAACAAAAGCTTTTCATCATCCAAAACCAGCAGCAGGACACCCTACAGCAACAACAAGCAGCAGGAGAAGCAAAAACACAGTGCTGAAAACACTATCAACTTTTCTGTAAGATGTGAAAATTGCGGAAGCATCCATGCAGTTCCTGAAGGCTTTGGAGCCTTCGTGACGGATTGCGTTAAAATTTCCATTATAAACAGTTAAACTGGCGGTTACGGTAAAGTCGCGATCCAACCGCCAGCAGTCAAAACAGTGAATATCAGAACGGAAGCGTAAAACTTGACGGAAACAATATGAAAATAAAACCCTGTTGATTCCTGATGTTCTGATATACTAATCTCCGCTGGCGGTGCATCGGTTGCCGATGCGGGGCTTTACGGCACGGAACACGCTCCCGCCGGGCTCGCACCGGGCGTCAACGGGCGCCTTCCGTACATGGGGTTAGTGGACCGGAGACCGGTCTTCCCTTCCGTGCATGGGGTTAGTGGACCGGAGGCCGGTTGTATGCCCTACCCTAGCCATGGGGTTCTGGGTACCGCAAAATTTTTCTTAGCCCGAGACCCCCCACCCAAACTAATCTGGCTATGTGTCCTAACTTGGTTTCATATTAGCATGGGCAAGTTTGTGATTCTTTGCTCAAGAGTGGCATTGTTCAATAGAATCTTCTTTTACCTTTTGTGCCACTTAACATCATAACTTTGAGCTCAAGATTAGTACTAGGGATGGCTCCACACTTTCTGAGTGTCTATTTGTGTGAGAGTGGCCAAGCTGTTCTATCTATTTCTTAATTAGCATGTGCTGAAGGTCTAGGTGGTTCACCCTAGCACATAGCTTGGCAGGGGAGTGTAATAGAAACTACTTGGCCCAACCCTCTTGGTGTAATCACTCCCCCCCCGAGTGTTGAGTCTAGCAGGGAACTGTAATGGGACTGAACAGGATTTTAAATTACTTCAACCTGATAGCCCATAGCATCATGATGACGTGATGATAAATGCTAATTGTTTGCATATGAAGTTCAATCTTTATCGCCGAGGGTGGAGTCCCTGAAGGTGACGCCTCTCGGCACAATAATGATGGCTCAATCATGGTCGGTCACAGATACTGGATGCCCCCGCCCAGGCAATTCCAGCCAATTTTCCAGGTGTTGTCCACAATCAACTGCTATGCTACATCCAGATGTTAAGACACAGCCTGATATGTACACGAGCATCCGACATGCCGCTTCCTGGAAGCGGGTGCACACTGGGAACAGGCGGCAGCTGCCAAGCCTGATAGCATAACATATAACCTTCGTGTGCCAGCGCCAAACACATAGGGCACCTGTCGTGTCAGAACAAATAGGGCATCACAATGAACAAAACCAAGTATGGTGCCCAGCGTCACAACAACCCAAAAGCAAAGTGCCCTAGGAAAACCCCGTTCACTGCATGAGGTCGAGGGGCTCCGATTCCCGTCCCCGTTGTATGCCGTGTCAGGCGCCGGTGGGGGGGTTTGGGTCTCTGTGCATCCGTGCTCGCTGCAGGACGTTGAAGGGCTGCGCCTCCCCCCCCTTGTATGCGTGATCATGTCACAAAATGGGGTTGTGGGGGTCCCCGGCCCTTCCGAGTGATTGGTGACTGTGGGGACACTCGACAGGTGGCTGTGCGTAGACTCCTCGCTCCTCGGGCTGTCTGGCATCTCAATTAAACCCAATTGCAGCCACACATCACTCTCACGCCCCTCATCCGAAGGGACATCCCGGGTTTCCTCTCTCGGTCCTGGTGAAGCAACACACTGCTCAAAATTCAGTACGATTGGGCGCGGGGGGGACACACCCCGGGGGGGGGGGACTCCGAGCCGCTACCTGGCGTGCCCATTTGGCGCGTTGCCCTGCCGCTTGGACCCTGGGGGTCTTCGGAGCTGGGTACAGGGGGTTGCTGAGTCTACCATTGTTAGCCAGGGTGTCGGCCTGCTCGTTACTGACGCGTTCCCGTGGGGGGCCGGCCACGGGACGCTGCGGTGACACGCACAAGTGAGCAGGCAGGCAAGGCACTACGCTCACAAGGGCATCAATACGCCTGTGTCATGTGACAAAGCGTTTCAGAATCCTTGCCACTCTGCAAAGAGGGAACGAAAGTATGTACAGCAACACATCAGGATATGTACACATGGGGTTAAGACTGGACTGGGGTAAGGGCATCAAGGGACAATAGACACTCAGTCCCGACTCATATCCCAATCCCAGGTCCGACCCTCTCAGTGGCTGATGGGGGCGGGGGCTCAAACACAACCCATGCCCTGCTCAGTCCGGACCCTGAAACCCTGCCAATGGGAGAGGTGTCCCGCACAGCCACAGGCGAGTTCCTGGGAACCAATGGGCTCCAAAGCCAACCGACAGTGGCTCCCTATGCTCCCTTAACGGCAGGTCCCAACTCCACTCTGAGCCAGAGATATGGCTCCGCCCTTATCACCCAGGAGTTGGTAGCTGAAAATGGGCTGTTTCAGCCCAGACTGAAATTAGCTTGAAAAACTCCAAAATTGACCCCTCGTCCGGACCCGCCAGAGGTAGAGACGAGGCAACTGACCCTATGCCCTTCGAGTACGAACTCCCTGGAGCCCTCACCCAACCTGGTTCCCTCTGAGGTCCCCGCATCAGGGCAACACGGATGAGTCAAGTGGGGTCATGATGCCAAAATCACCAAAATTGGCACCATTCCCATGCGTGGCTCGCCCGGCCAAGGTAAGGCCAATGGCTCACAGGGTAGGAGGCAGGACCTAGGACTTATATCTGAGTGTACAACTTGGATTTAGGTCCGGGCTCCCTATGGGCTTAGAGAAATGGGGCCGCCAATTGACCACACGGAAGGGGGAAATTGGGGTCCCAAAATTGGGTCATTTTGGCTGCTTGAAATGAGCCAAAATTCAGTGTGCTCCCAATAGTATATCTCCACGCCGGCTTGGAGATCGGATCCAGCATTCCATACGTGATCCACCGGGAGTCCAACGGAGACTCCCATGCCCTTGGCTCTCAAAGATCTCCATGCCACTCGGCGTGGTGACGATCCCAATTGGGTCCACAAATGCAAAAATGACAAAATTGCCCATACTCAATTTGGCCTAGCGCCTTAACGAAGGCGGCTCCGCTTCGCCCACGTGGTGTGTGGACCATGGGGACCATTACCCATAACACCCATGTCATATATGGTCCATTGGTCCATGCGTCCGGCGTGCACGAAGGTTAGAACATGGGGCACGGCGGGCAGCGAAAGTGGAAAAATGCTCAAAATGGCCAAAATTGCGCACACTCATGGTTGGGGCAAATGAGGCACATGCCCGACTCGGACCGGAGTGTGCCATAGGATTGGTATCAAGTCATATATGTCCAACATATCTTTGGGGCGTCGCCCAACTCCTCCGGTATTGGGAATGGCAGGGTCGCCAAGTGAGCCCATGATTTGGGATAGTCCCAAATCGCCAACATGGCGGCCACGGTATGCCAAGCCTAAGAGGAGTTATTCGCCGGGTCCAAGATATGTTGGCTACCGAAGTATGTACCCTCATATCATACTTGGGTCATGATGTCAATTGAGCGCGACGTTGAGATACACGGTCGCCACTTGACATCATGACGAGCCAAAAATGGCAAAATTGACACAATGACACACAAAAGTGCCTTGAAAGGTCTACAATTACATTATAATATCCCCGGCTTGGATCGTGCAATCACTTAATCCTTCTATACACAATGACTTGACCCCATTGACCTTCGATCCCACATATGTGCTCCCCTTGGGGCGCCTTGAAAGGTTACGAGCGCTACTTCCCAAGTGGGCACATGAAAATATGGAAAATTGTAAAACACACACCTTGCTCCCAACGCATCGCTTCGGGATCACCACACAAGCTTCCCTTCACGAAGGTTAGGCTTGCAATTGACCGTAGGGAGTACGGAGAAGGGGCTTGCACAATATGCGGTCCATTGGCGGGCTTGTCTTGGAGCAATGGGCCCGCCAAATGGGCACGCAACACAACACATGGCACATACCAAATATTGCCCAAAAATGTAGCTCCCACCACGATATGTCATGCCCCTCCAAGGGCATAACTTTGTGTTAATCGCTCATAGGAACTCAAGGAGAGTTCCTATGCAACACCAACACTTGCGCGCTACACTCGAAAGTTATCTTAACGCACGCAATATCATGGTCATTGAGTTATGACGCAAACTCTACCCTCTTGACCATGATCCATTACACTAGCGCGCATGTGTAGAAACGCAAGGCATATGAAGCTTCCTAAATTACGTCGGGAGTATTGTGAATACATCCCACGTTTCCTTATCGTCAACACTCGCAAGCGGCACGAGATATGACCTTCACAAGTGGCCTCACGAATCAACTTTGTTTTGCCCATATCTTTAAGACAAATGGAGGGCAGGATAAAAGGGAAGTTGATTCGTGCATACGGAAGCACGTAGGTCCACTCGAAAGAGGTCAAATCAAGTGCGGGGATGTCGAAGTCGAAAATCCGATTTCGACATCCTGAAAAATTCGGATTAAGGTTGCGAGTATTAATTATGAAAATTGCGGAAGCATCCATGCAGTTCCTGGCGACTTTGGAGCCTTCGTGACGGATAACGTTAAAATTTCCATTATAAACAGTTAAACTGGCGGTTACGGTAAAGTCGCGAACCAACCGCCAGCAGTCAAAACAGTGAGTATCGGAACGGAAGCATAGAAATTGACGGAAACAATATGAAAATAAAACCCTGTTGATTCCTGATATTCTGATACACAAATCTCCGCTGGCGGTGCATCGGTTGCCGATGCGGGGCTTCACGGCACGGAACACGCCGTGCATGGGGTTAGTGGACCGGAGACCGGTTATATGCCGTAACCTGGCCATGGGGTTCTGGGTACCGCTTCACCCCCCTCCTTAGAGCAAACCCTGGGGGGGGCTCGATAACACCCACGCATGGCAGCGGGTACCCAGGACTATCCCTGAAAGGGGGGGGGGTGTCACATCCTCACTGCAGTAAGTCACAGTAAGATAGGTATCCCACAGTGGGATAGGTATGCTGCTGTAACAGCCCGTAGCACATGTATAGTATCAAGTATCAAGTCCCGGGTCCTGGCGGCGATTGTTCGGCATCCAAAGGACCCGTTAACCCATACCAGGCGCACCGGGTGCCGGCTGCTACGGTCACCACCACAGTGGCAGTGGCATACACGGCCAACATAGGCGTCACACGACGGCCGAGGTGGCCCCACAAGTCGAGAGCGACCACAAAGATCCATCAGGCTACCCCAAGCTTCCCAAGGCCCGCCGACTGGGGAGAGTCCCCACGGGTCCTTCCTCGGGCGCACCATGTCCATATCCATACGACGCGAGTCCAGAGTGCCATAGTCGAACTCCTTACGAACCCCAAATCGTAAGGGAACTCCTCCTGAAGGGATCGGGCATCAAGGCCGTCTTTTCCCTCGCCCTACTACCACGAAGCGTGGCCATACATGAGGGAGTCCCCATGCAGTGTGGGCGGAGGCGTCGACTCCTCAAACCACCAGTTTCCCAGGCAGACTGACCGAGGTCAGGAGCACCGGAGGCCGCCATCCGAATGCAAGTGCGTCTGCAAATCGGTAGGCTCACACTGGGACTGACAGTGGCGGACCGCTGGGAGTGTAGTCAGGCAACTGGGCTTCCCGCCTGGCGCCATCAGGATCTCCACACACCACAGCGAATAGGGCAACACGGTATTACGGGCACTCAAACAGTAGAATCTGTAACCAAGTACTGGTCCAGGCTGGACCAGGCTGTAAGGATATGTACACGGCGACTCAAGGCGCCTCTGTATCCCGATTCGTGGTGAAAAACAGTCCACCCCTCAGCGATGGGCTGATGACACTTAACATACAGATGCATATATCCTGGAGGGCAGAAAAGCAAGCAACAATTTGGGTAAATAGGCGTGTAAACACACTCAGAACAGAGTGCCAAACCACGCCACGGTCAGGATAAGGCAAATGCAGGAGGATGGACAGGATAACGCCTGAGTTCAGGCATATATAGTCTCGAGACACACGTCGACTGGTCTGGATTCCGCAAATGCCATGGAACCAGACCACACACCAAAAAATCGCAATGCCGATGACAGCGGCATCCGTTGCGCAACGTCGTATGGGCTTCAAGGCCCCAAGAGCTCAAAAATATGAAGGTCAGTCGCCCTACCTGGTTTCCCAAGGATTCAGCAGGGGGGGAGTGACGAATAGAAGAAAAGAGGGGCCATCCTCCTCTGGATACAGCAGGGGGGGGTATATGGCCACTCTGTCACCAAAAGATGGAAGAGAGCAAGCAAGTAAGGGACGATTCGTCGGTTTCACAAGCGCTCATAACACATCAGGGGAGAGCTCAGGGCGCTGATCAGGCACCCCTGGCTGCAATCGCCCGGGTGAGTGCTGCCAAGTCCGAGACATGGATCTTGGTCTTGTGCTTGCGGATGTACTCCATGAAGGGAGTATTGACCCGCGGCACGAATGAGGAGACGGGTTCCCAGGTGTCGTGGGACGGCCCATAGCCTCGCCAACGAACCTTGAACTCCAGACCTCCGGGTGCCGAGGCCTTCGGACGCTGAGCCAGGATCTTCTCGACAGTATAGTCGTCCTGCTCAGCATAGTCGTCGTCCGAGTCGGCCTCATGTCTGGCATAGTCCAGGGACACATGTCGGCCACGGAGGTCGGGTTCCCGCGCACGGAGTTGACTCTCGTGGCGCTCCCGGAACTGTCCGTGACCCACCTTGATGCGGTAGGTGTCCTCACCAATCCTGCGGACCACCTCGCCGGGTGTGAACCAGGTCTTGGTGCGGTGGCTGCCCATGGGGCGGGGTCTGATCACCCACACCGGGTCACCCACCCTGAACTTCTGCGCTGTCGAGCTCGGGGCGGACTTCTGACGCTCAGCATGCTCCTTCTCCAGCTGCTGGCGGATGTCCCGCGCCGTTTGCTCCTGCCGCGCGAAGAACTCCTTGGCATCCATAGCCATGCCGTCACCAGACAAGGGAAGTCCCCTACCCAGGGGGTCCCTGCCAAACAGAATCTGGTGAGGGGACAAACCGCCCGGAGTGGGGGTGTCATGATGGGCCTTTAGAGCAGGCCACATCTCCTCGAACCAGTTCCGCCGTGGATTGGTGATGTGGATCTTGCGCAGCTTCTCGAACAGCTGCCGTCCAGCCACTTCAGCACGGCCGTTAGACCGGCTGAGATAGGCGACGCTCTTGGCATGTCGTATTCCCATGAGGGAACACATAGCCTTGAACCAGCCACCAGTAAACTGGGGCCCTCGGTCACTGCAAATGGTGCGGGGGATGTCAAAGACGGTCAGCCAATGACGAATCATCATGACTGCCACTTCCTTGGCAAGCAATCCCTTTTTGCGTGCCGGAACGGCTACAACGTAGCCGCTGTGGCGGTCCACACAGAGAACCACACAGTCAAAGGTCTCCTTGCCAATGTGCACTTCGGGCATGGAGAAGACGTCCATGGCCACGCTCTCCATGGGCTGGTCAGGAACCGGGGTCCATTGGGGTTCCCCCTTGACGTTCCGGTTATCGGGATTGCAGGCCTGACAGACCGAGCAACCCTTCCTGACCTTCTTGATGGCGGTGTAGAGAACGATATGGTCGATCTCGAACCGACGCTGCATGTCAAGAGCTTGCTTCTTGACCCCTGGGTGCAGCATGTGGTGGTGCCAAGCTTCACACAGCTCGAGCACCCGGGACTCTGGGACTAGCAGCTTACCATTCCGGTAGAGCTTGCCATCTTCCTCAGTCAGCCCCTTTGGCCACTTCTGCCCGTCGTCAGGGTCGGTCACAGCCCTGTACTCGGCCGCAAAGGCCTCAGACTTGGCGTAGTCGTCGGTCCAGTCGTCCTGGAGGCAAGACTCTGGGAAGAGGTGCTTGTCGGACTCAGTTCCCACAGGGGGTGCCGGACCGGGCCTTCCGCCCGCGGCGCCCACAGGGGCGAGTACACTGACCGTTCTGCTCACCCTCGAAGCGAGGGGGGCATCTGCAGCCATGACGACGAAGCATTTAACATCCTCCTCCTCCATCAGGCGCTCCATTTCGATGATCTTCTTGGCTTCAGCGGTCTCAGCCTCATCGCCATGGGCAGAGATATCCTGCATGCCCTTGCTGGCGGGGTAGGCCCACCTACTGAGACAGTCCGCCACGGTGTTATCCTTTCCAGGAATATAAACAACCGTAAGGTCGAACTTGGCCAAGGTCTCATGCCATCTTGCCCGTCGGGAGGCGGGACCTGAGGGGGTGTCCACGTGCTCCTTGTGCCACGACTGCAGACTCTGATGGTCGGTGCAGACGGTGACGGGATGGAGGGCTATGTACCCAGCCCATTTCCTGAGAGCCATGACGATGGCATACGCCTCCTTTTCACGGGGCGTCCACGTCCGTCTCTGGCCTTCCGCCAGGACTCGGCTCCAGAAGGCCACGGGCACGTGCCTCCCATCGTCAAGCACTTGCTCCAACACAGCCCCAATGGCGTAGTCGGAAGCGTCGGTGCGCAGGACGAACCCTCGGTCGGGATCCACGAGGTGCAGACCCACTGCGGATAGCAGCGCCTGCTTCATCCCCTCAAAGGCACGGTCAGACTCTTCAGTCCAGACCAGAGCCTTCTTGGACCCCTTCTTGGTCTCCTCTCGGTTGCCCTTGAGCATGGTCGTCATGGGGGCTGCATACTCGGCATACATCTTGATATACCCCGAGTAGTAATTGCAGAACCCCAAGTACGCCCGTAGCTCAGAGACCGTTTTGGGCTTTTCCCAGTGCTCAATCGCAGCCACCTTGCCAGGTATGGGCTTTCGCTGCCCGTTCCCAACTACGTGGCCAGCGAAGACCACCTCGCTTACCGCAATGGTGGCCTTGTCACTGCTGCCCGTGAGTTTGTGCCGAACCAGGAGGTCCAGCACTCGAGTGACGTCCCTCTCGTGCGCCTCCAGGAGCTCCTCGTAGCTCATGCTGGGGTCCCCGGACGCGATGATCACGTCGTCCACGAAGGGGTCCGCACAGTCGCGCACCGGCTCAAGCAGGTTCTCCAGCATCCGCTGAAAAGCCGCATTGCCGTTGGTAACGCCCATAGGCATCACCTTCCACTGGAGAGGTCCAAGTGGGGTGCTCATGGCTGTGCAGGCACGGGACTCCTCGGCGAGAGGCATCTGATGATAACCATGTTTCAGGTCAATCACCGTGAAGATCCTCCGCCGGTGTTGCTTTTGCAGCATGTCCTCTATGAGGGGCAGCGTATAGCTGTCATGCTGCGTTTGGGCGTTCAGGCCGCGGTAATCGACCACGAGCCGCCACTCACCGGCAACCTTCTTGGGGACGACGAAGCAGGGAGAGGCCCACTCGGAGTGGCACGGCTCAAGCCAGCCTCTCTGGATGAAGTCACGGAGGATCTTCTCCATGGCCTCTTTCCTCTCGCCCCTCAGGGCAAACTCCCGGTGACGATACACACGGGGGTCCTGCTTCAGCCGTATCTTGGCCTCGCCATACGGTCCACGCACCGGTGGGGGGAACACAGGCTTTCCGCTGAAGAAGGTCTCGCCATACTTCCGCTTCAGCCTGGCCCTCAACGCCTGGATCTTGGGGCAGTCATCGGACTCCGCCTTGGCTTTTCCGGGCACTTGGACCACGGAGCTTACTTGAGGGGTAGCGACCCCGCTCGCTTTCGGCTCAGGCGGTCTTCCCAGGTGGCCCAACGGGCCATCTCTGGTCTTGCCTCGGAACAGATCGCCGTAGGTGGGTGGGTTACCGCCAGGTGGCTCGTCTTGGCTGGACATGTGATCCAGCACCCTCTGCACGAAGGTATTCCCGTCATAGGAACCAGAGACGATTGAGTCCACTTCCCACCAGGCTTTGTCCTGGCCTTTGCCCTCACGCTGGTTTCCCCAGTCGTGAAAGGGCTGATCCATATACCCCTGAACCAGATCCCACTCCTCTTCAGTGAGGGGGTCTTCGGAGTCCGATTCTTCGATGTCAACAGGGGGAACCGCAAAGCATTGCCTCCAAGGCTCTGCTATGATGCGGTTGACACACACGAAGTCCGTGGTGTCGGCCTGATCAAGGCCCCCATCCACATAGTGGAATTCTGTTGGCCATCTCTGGGGCGGCATGGGCTGTCCCTTAGCGTCCTGATAGACACTCTCTCCAGCCGGTAGGACGACCTTGTTCAAGGTCATGTTGGTCAATGAGGCTACCCAATGTCGGGTACTTTCCTCCTCGGTGCATCCCATAGGAACAACCAGCACTGCCTTGGAGCGGTCCTTGCGAATCTTCGCTATCGCTCTTGGAATGTCCCAACGGGGGCAATGGATCCACATCAATCCCTGATGCGGACCCCAGTGCTTCTTCCACGCGGAGTCCTGGGCGCTCCAGTACTTCTCACATACCCGCAGATGGGCGGAGGTTCCTGATGAGAACGCATCCAGGGCCAGATCCGACGCTCCCAGGTCCGCAACCACTCGGTTCGCCACTTCCGGCCTTACGCCGTACTCCTGATTCGCTGGCCCAGTGGGCTCAGTGTCCAGCGCGGCCACTTCGAGCTGATAGCGTTCGGGGTGGATCCATTGGCATTCCACATGGTGCTCAGGTGACGAAAGCCACGAGAGTTGGTCGTCCTGGTACAGGGTCATGGAAGCCTGGGCCGGGAGGACGCCGGAGTCCGTCTCCATCATGAAGTCGTACCCGACGATCATGTCCCATTCCATCTCGGCCTCGTAGAAGCTACCGTGCAGGAGGATTTCCTTGCCGAGGTCTGGGCGGCTCAGTTCACGATGGTTCACGAACTGCAGCCCAATGGCCGCTTCCTTCGTGCCTCCCACCATGTACTGGCCGTTCGCCACCTTCAGCCTGACAGGTTTCCGACTGTCGGTAAGACACTCTGGCGGAAGCAGGCCAGCCTTGACCAAGCTGACTTGAGCTCCCGTGTCGACCAACACGTCGAAAACCTTTTCCACTTCCCCGCATAAGGCACGGACCTTAAGATGCAACTGCCGCTCGCGACCGACACGGCGCACGGCGTGCAAACTCAGGATCTCCGGCCGTTCCAGAAGCTCCACAAGCGACTGGTGCAGGTCGTGGACAATGGGCTCAGGCTGCCCATCTGCAGCATCCAGCTGCGGTCCGGGTGATCCTCCGATACTCTCGGATAGATCCTGTAGTACATCAAACACGTTCTTGGTCGCGAAGGACGGACGGGCGCAAGGGTTCGTGCCTTCACTTGCCCTCACCCCGCCTCCGCGACTGGGCGCCAGACCGGGCCTTCCGCCCGCGGCAGTCCCCTTGTGTTTACCGACTCCCGACAGGGATGGTTCGGCGCTTCCCACGTCACCACCCTGCGACCGCCCTAGCTGGGGCCCTTGGCTGCAGGGGCTCCGCTAGGGGGCGTCGGTTGTGGAAGAGGGGGTGTTCTCCTCGGCCTCAACGTCGTTGACGCCCTTCCTTCTTCCCCCTTTACCTCCTCCTTTACCCTTGTTCTTGTCCTTGTCCTTGTTCTGGTCATTCTGGTTGTTCTCCTTGTTCTTGTTGTCCGATCTGGGGACCCAGTTCCTCTTGATCTCCTGGATCTCCTTGGCCAACTCAGTCCCCACCGACGACATCAGCTTGGCCAGCTCTTCCTTGTCCACCTCCATCTTGGCTTCCCGGATACCCGCGGGCGCACGCTTCTTCGACCCGTGCGCCTTCTTGTAAGCCTCCGTGTCGGCCTTGTGGACGGGGCATGTTCGGTGGTCATGGTTGAAGCCTTTCTTCCTCCCATAACACACGAAACAGCCCTGAGGGTGAGCTCGTACGAACTCCCCAAAGGACAGCGGAGGGTCGCCAATACGGCGAGGGTCCCTCTTCTCCTGCTTCTTCCAACCTGGCTGCAGGGGCTTCCAGTTTGCTGGCTTGGTCCCCGCGCTCATGTTCTTGGCCACGAAGGCACACACGGCCATTTCGGCGGGCTCATCGTCGTCGTCATCGTCGACGAGAGTCTCATCGCCGCCGGTTCCCGCTGGGTCCATGGCAGATTCCCCGCCAGGCCCCTCGCCAACGTAGTTGACGTCGCGGTCGCCGGGCTTCAACCCGCGGGTGTGGTGGAGGTTTCGGTACTCCTTGAGTACTTCCTCGCCAACCCACTCCAGGATCTCGTCGCAGCTCATCCGCGCCGGGATGGGCTGCAGACGGATGGTCTGGCCGCTCAACTCACAGTCGTCAAGGCGCCAGATCGCGGTCTTCTCGCGATCGCCCGAGACGGTGATGAGAAGAGCGTTCCGCAGGGAGTGCCGTTTGACATCCCGGGCCACGTTCTTCTTCGCCCAACTCACCACGTTCGTATGATACTCCTTGGGGAGCATCATCTTGACCGTGTGGTTGGACTTGGCCCTTTTGGATTCCTCCTTGGTGACCCTCTTGATCCATGCTTCCGGTAGCATGGAGAGCAGGCGAGCCTGCTCGTCACCCTCGTTCCAATCCTCCACGTTGCGGCGGAAGAGGGTGTATTTCCCTCGGAAGTCACGCCATTCCCGCAGGCGGATCTCCCGTCCATCATGCTCAAGCTTGATGGACTTCCAGCGCTTGGCAGCCACCTGCGGAGCGTCCACCCGCTCCTGCTCGTTGAGCCACTTCTTGGCGTCCTTGAGGGTCTTGATTTTCCCCTCCTTGGTCGCCACGAAGTACAGCTCGCCGAGCACTTCCGGCAGGCGGTACCTGAACCGTTTGAAGACATATCTCTCCGCATCCGCGGGAGGTTGGTCTTCAGTGACGGCCAGCCCCCAATCGTCCAGCTTCTCCAGGAAGCGGTCGAGGTTGAGGGGATTGCCGTCGTACATGGGGGGCTTGATGTCCTTCAAGTCTTCCCACACGGCGGCGTCCGCGGCCTTAGAGACCATGAACGCCGGCCGCGAGGTCGACCGAGGTTCCCATCGGCCTCGCCCACGGACTCCCACGGCCGCCACGTCCATCTCCTCCATGGAATCCCTGTGGCTACGCCGCGGTTCCTCCACGTACGCTGAACCGAAATGTTCACGCCGTACTGCATCCATGTACGCATCCTCATCACGGCGCCGGCGGCTGCGTTCAGCGGCCTCCCGTCGTACACCACGCGGCGGGCTGATGTCGAACTCCTCCAGGTCCAGGTCCAGGTCCAGGTCCTCACCTTCGCCGACATCCCACTCCACGTCTCCTCTGGGGACCTCATCCCTGAGTCCACCATAACGTCCTCCAGCCCTGGGGATTGGCGCCGGGGCTGGTGGCGGGCGTCGGGGGCGTACAGGCGTCCGCGGTGGGGCACGGCGGTTGTGGTAGTCCGCGCTGAGCCACTCATCGCGCCATTCCTCACTGCCACTGCCGGGCGGCACGCGTTCGTTGCGGCGGCCCGCGCTGTGGTGAGAGGGGGCGGAGAGAGAGGGGGCACTGGCGCTGGGGCGACTCCTGGGGGCACCGCCGGGGGCGTGGGGTCTGCCTGGACCTGGTCCGGGTCCCCAGTCGTCGTCCGACGAGCCTGACTCCAGGGGTGGGTGGTCGCTGCCGACCCTCCCACGGGCTTCCAGCGCATCCAGCCTATCCTGCAGGCCGCTGACGACGTTGGTCAGCGACTTGGTCTCGGCCCTGGCGATGTCCAGGTTCTTCTGCGCACGCGCGGCGACCGTGGAGATGCGAGCCATCTCGCTCTTGCCCGTATCTACCTCCAGCTCGAGCAACTGGACTCTCCTGCGGAGGTAGACAATCCACCACCAGGTGGCATCCGGGACACCGTTCCCTGGTGGGTCGCCGGGGTCCCCAGGGGGTCCTCCAGGAGGGCCTCCGCCGGGTCCGCCCGGTCCAGGGGGTCCTCCCCCGCCCGGTGGTCCGCCTCCAGGGGGTCCACTTGGTGGGCGTCCTCCCGGGGGTCCTGAAGGTCCTCCGCCAGGAGGTCCCGGTGGGTCTCCGCCGGGTCGCCTCGGTGGGTCCGAGGATGGGCGCCTCTTCGTGATGCCGAAGTCCATGTCGTCATCCTCGTCCATGTCGCCCCACCTGGGCGTCTCGGTCACGGAGGACTCGGAGCTCCGGTAGGGAGGAGGGGGATCCTCATCCTCACCTTCCATGGGGACGTCTCCGCCACTTCCACCCGTCCAAGCCACCACTTGGCGATGTCGACGGCCTCGTTCGTCCCCGTCACTGGCGGTGAAGAAGGGGTCACTGTCGTGGGGGTGCCCACCCGCTGGCCTCCGCGGCCTCTCGGGGGTCTTCCCCTTGCCCTTCCTCCGTCGACGGGCGGTGGTGCTACCGCTCCCACTGCTGCCCGTGTCCGCCTCATCCAGCTTCATCCTGGAGGAGGCGTCCCCTTCGAAAAGCCTTCGAAGGGTCTCCACTCGCGATCCTCCCGGGGGAGTCTCGTGGCGGAGTTTGGCCTCTGCCTCCTCCATCGCGGCGGCGGTGGCTGCGGCAGCTCGCGCCTCGGCCTCTTCCCGAGCACGAGCCGCCTCGGCTTCCCGGGCCTGCAGCAGCTGCGCCTTCTGCGCCTCCAACGCCGCCAGCTCCGCCTCCGTCTTGGCCTTCTCCTCAGCGACCTTCCGTCGCGCGGCCTCGATGGCTTCCTTCTTGGCGGCATCCTCCTGGGCCTTAGCCGTCGCTTCGGCGTGGGCCCTTTCCTCCGCCTCCTTCTTTGCCCTCTCTTGGGCAAGCGCCTCTGCCAGCGCCTTCACCTCGGCCTCCTTGCAGGCAATGGCCTCCTGCGTCAGGCGGGCCTCCTCGTCGACTGCCGCCAACTCACCGTTGACCCGGGCAGTTGCTGCACTATGGGCGGCCACGGCCGTGAGTCCAGCCGCGATGGCCGCCACGGTCTGGGTGTGGATGGCCATGCCATGCGCCCACTGCGCAGCCTCCTCCTGGGCGATGCCGGCGGCGCCCTCCACAGCAGCGCTGTACTGCTTGGCCCGTTGCCGGGCAACCCGACGGTTGCAGGGCACCCCACAGGCGCGCTCACAGGCGCGCGCCACGTCCCTTTCGGGAGCGACGCTGCTGCTGGAGCTGGCCTGGTCGGCCGGCGTCCTCCCGCGGTGGGCCGACTCGATGTCGCTGCTGGGGCCTGCTGAGGCCTGCCGGGCCCTCAGGAGCAGCGGACGGGGCTTGGCCTGGGTCTGCTTGGCGACTTGGATGTAGTCGCCAAGGGTGGTGGAGCCGGGGTGGTGTCCACCATTGGGCCGTTGGGGACTGGGGGCTGGGGTTCCGCCCTTGGCGCCTTGGGCGGCTTCGGCAGCCAGGGACTCCTGGTACTCCCGCCACCTCCGGTCCCTCTTCTTGTCCCCGGCGGACCTCTTCTCCGTCGCCGGAGACGCGCTGCTGCTGCCCTGCAGCCTGCGCTCGTTCCCCGGTTCCGGGAACTTCTTCTCGATCACGTCCCACAGGGAGACGTTGATCGAGGCGCCCGACGGGTAGGCGTTGGGCTCCTCGTCCTCCTCAATCCCGTCGGGGCGCAGCCCTTCCCCGGGCCTGTCCGGCCGGGTCCACGCCCTCCAGCGCCTCTGCTGGTGGCGGTACTCGTACCCCTCCGCCCGCAGCCAGTCCTCCACGGCCTGCAGGCGGTCGGGGGCGATGTCCGTGCGGAGCTCGAAGCTCCTGGGCATGCCCCCTTCGCACTGGGGGTTGCTGTGGCGGTAATGCTGGTCCCAAACCAACCCACGCAGCAGGCGTGCTGCATGGGGGTGGGGCCGCGGCCACGTCCTGCCCGCTTCCTGCCAATTCACCATGGCAGCGGGGGCGTAGATGATCTTGAAGTCCTTGATGTGCACTCGTTCACCTCAACGAACTGGTTGTGGTTGTTGGGGAGGGTGCTGCAGCACTGGATTGGAAGTGCGGCTGGTGCTGGTCAGCCGGTGGTTGTGGAGGTGGTTGACGCGGCCTTACTGGTCGGCCGTTGGGACTCCGGGTCGGCCGATGGGGCTGATGCAGGAGTCCTGGTCTGTGCACCTCTTCCACGGGCGCTGCGCGGTCAGGGCGAAGCACTGGACGGCGCTGCGGGCTCCGTGACGAACTCGGCGCTGTCGCTGAGTGGCGCTGCGAGCCGCTGCGCTGCGCTGCGGGACGCTGCGCTGCGCTGCGAGCTGCGAGCTGCGCCGCGCTGCTGCGACGCGCTGCTCGGGGTTGGTGGCCCCGAGTGGCACGCGAGGGTTGGGTAACCCCGCGGCGGTGAAACGCTTTTGACGCGTTCCCGTGGGGGGCCGGCCACGGGACGCTGCGGTGACACGCACAAGTGAGCAGGCAGGCAAGGCACTACGCTCACAAGGGCATCAATACGCCTGTGTCATGTGACAAAGCGTTTCAGAATCCTTGCCACTCTGCAAAGAGGGAACGAAAGTATGTACAGCAACACATCAGGATATGTACACATGGGGTTAAGACTGGACTGGGGTAAGGGCATCAAGGGACAATAGACACTCAGTCCCGACTCATATCCCAATCCCAGGTCCGACCCTCTCAGTGGCTGATGGGGGCGGGGGCTCAAACACAACCCATGCCCTGCTCAGTCCGGACCCTGAAACCCTGCCAATGGGAGAGGTGTCCCGCACAGCCACAGGCGAGTTCCTGGGAACCAATGGGCTCCAAAGCCAACCGACAGTGGCTCCCTATGCTCCCTTAACGGCAGGTCCCAACTCCACTCTGAGCCAGAGATATGGCTCCGCCCTTATCACCCAGGAGTTGGTAGCTGAAAATGGGCTGTTTCAGCCCAGACTGAAATTAGCTTGAAAAACTCCAAAATTGACCCCTCGTCCGGACCCGCCAGAGGTAGAGACGAGGCAACTGACCCTATGCCCTTCGAGTACGAACTCCCTGGAGCCCTCACCCAACCTGGTTCCCTCTGAGGTCCCCGCATCAGGGCAACACGGATGAGTCAAGTGGGGTCATGATGCCAAAATCACCAAAATTGGCACCATTCCCATGCGTGGCTCGCCCGGCCAAGGTAAGGCCAATGGCTCACAGGGTAGGAGGCAGGACCTAGGACTTATATCTGAGTGTACAACTTGGATTTAGGTCCGGGCTCCCTATGGGCTTAGAGAAATGGGGCCGCCAATTGACCACACGGAAGGGGGAAATTGGGGTCCCAAAATTGGGTCATTTTGGCTGCTTGAAATGAGCCAAAATTCAGTGTGCTCCCAATAGTATATCTCCACGCCGGCTTGGAGATCGGATCCAGCATTCCATACGTGATCCACCGGGAGTCCAACGGAGACTCCCATGCCCTTGGCTCTCAAAGATCTCCATGCCACTCGGCGTGGTGACGATCCCAATTGGGTCCACAAATGCAAAAATGACAAAATTGCCCATACTCAATTTGGCCTAGCGCCTTAACGAAGGCGGCTCCGCTTCGCCCACGTGGTGTGTGGACCATGGGGACCATTACCCATAACACCCATGTCATATATGGTCCATTGGTCCATGCGTCCGGCGTGCACGAAGGTTAGAACATGGGGCACGGCGGGCAGCGAAAGTGGAAAAATGCTCAAAATGGCCAAAATTGCGCACACTCATGGTTGGGGCAAATGAGGCACATGCCCGACTCGGACCGGAGTGTGCCATAGGATTGGTATCAAGTCATATATGTCCAACATATCTTTGGGGCGTCGCCCAACTCCTCCGGTATTGGGAATGGCAGGGTCGCCAAGTGAGCCCATGATTTGGGATAGTCCCAAATCGCCAACATGGCGGCCACGGTATGCCAAGCCTAAGAGGAGTTATTCGCCGGGTCCAAGATATGTTGGCTACCGAAGTATGTACCCTCATATCATACTTGGGTCATGATGTCAATTGAGCGCGACGTTGAGATACACGGTCGCCACTTGACATCATGACGAGCCAAAAATGGCAAAATTGACACAATGACACACAAAAGTGCCTTGAAAGGTCTACAATTACATTATAATATCCCCGGCTTGGATCGTGCAATCACTTAATCCTTCTATACACAATGACTTGACCCCATTGACCTTCGATCCCACATATGTGCTCCCCTTGGGGCGCCTTGAAAGGTTACGAGCGCTACTTCCCAAGTGGGCACATGAAAATATGGAAAATTGTAAAACACACACCTTGCTCCCAACGCATCGCTTCGGGATCACCACACAAGCTTCCCTTCACGAAGGTTAGGCTTGCAATTGACCGTAGGGAGTACGGAGAAGGGGCTTGCACAATATGCGGTCCATTGGCGGGCTTGTCTTGGAGCAATGGGCCCGCCAAATGGGCACGCAACACAACACATGGCACATACCAAATATTGCCCAAAAATGTAGCTCCCACCACGATATGTCATGCCCCTCCAAGGGCATAACTTTGTGTTAATCGCTCATAGGAACTCAAGGAGAGTTCCTATGCAACACCAACACTTGCGCGCTACACTCGAAAGTTATCTTAACGCACGCAATATCATGGTCATTGAGTTATGACGCAAACTCTACCCTCTTGACCATGATCCATTACACTAGCGCGCATGTGTAGAAACGCAAGGCATATGAAGCTTCCTAAATTACGTCGGGAGTATTGTGAATACATCCCACGTTTCCTTATCGTCAACACTCGCAAGCGGCACGAGATATGACCTTCACAAGTGGCCTCACGAATCAACTTTGTTTTGCCCATATCTTTAAGACAAATGGAGGGCAGGATAAAAGGGAAGTTGATTCGTGCATACGGAAGCACGTAGGTCCACTCGAAAGAGGTCAAATCAAGTGCGGGGATGTCGAAGTCGAAAATCCGATTTCGACATCCTGAAAAATTCGGATTAAGGTTGCGAGTATTAATTATGAAAATTGCGGAAGCATCCATGCAGTTCCTGGCGACTTTGGAGCCTTCGTGACGGATAACGTTAAAATTTCCATTATAAACAGTTAAACTGGCGGTTACGGTAAAGTCGCGAACCAACCGCCAGCAGTCAAAACAGTGAGTATCGGAACGGAAGCATAGAAATTGACGGAAACAATATGAAAATAAAACCCTGTTGATTCCTGATATTCTGATACACAAATCTCCGCTGGCGGTGCATCGGTTGCCGATGCGGGGCTTCACGGCACGGAACACGCCGTGCATGGGGTTAGTGGACCGGAGACCGGTTATATGCCGTAACCTGGCCATGGGGTTCTGGGTACCGCTTCATTACCTTCCACATTCACGTGGGAGGGAACTTTCACCCACAGAACATCTTGAAAAGTGGAATCCAAAAGCTGCAGTAGCTCTTTCCAGAGAGGGATATTTGACACACGTCCCGCCGATCCCACCCGACCTCTCGCCTGCCACCGGCGCGCCGCTCCCTGCGCCCCTTTAAGGACATTCTCAGAATCCGTGCAGATGGCAATCTTAGGCTCATCGGCATGCAGCCGTAGGGCCTGCAGTGCTGCCAGGAGTTCTGCCGCGTAAATAGTTTGTTTCATGTGCAGCGGCACTGGGGCAGACAGCGAAACTGGGAGGGTTGAAAAGACCCCATAGCCCCCCACGTAACCAAGCCCCTCGAAGCGCTCTGATGAGCCATCTACAAAGACCAACATATATCCCTGGTCTTCAAGGCTGTCAAGGTGAGCAATCAGTTTGTGTAGTGAGCGCATCTTGCGTTCGAGTCTGCGTTTGGCACGCAGCTGTGCTTTGGTGGGGAGCGGTGTGGGGGGGGTGGGCTCAAGCTGCGGTCTGTCCGCTGAATCCCCCCGCCGGAGAGACATGAGCAGATCCAAGAAGGCAGACAATTGTTCTGGGCGGATTCCATGTGTTTTGGATTGCTGCCACCTGTGCAGCAACTGTCCGTAGACTTTTAAGAAGTAGGATGTCGAGCGAAAAGAATTGTGCTCTTTTGCGGCTTTACAGCGGATGGCCCAGTTGGCCTCTATCGCTGCCCAGCCCAATTGTCCAGGAAGGAGATGCAGAGACTCTGCAGGGTGGTGTTCGATCAGTTCCGCCACCGATGATATGTGCTTCCCACCAACGTCATAAGTGTTAGCCCTACGCCCAAAATCCCGTGCTGCAGAAAAGGTTTTGTCGACAATATCACCAGATATGGAGCACACGTTGCAGCAGGCATACACAGGACCATGAAGACGATTGTTAGGCTTGTCGAAACGACAAATAAATCCGATCACATGATTGTCTGCATGGACGAGATAAATACATGTGTGGGTTGTCGAATAACACCAACGGGCAGTCCTAATCTCGATTGCATTGATGACAATCAATCAAGCAGACATACAATACACCATCTGCGAGTGCTACCGCTGTGTGCGCGCGCTGTGCCTGCTGTGCGTGTGTGCACCTGCCCTGTGCATGCATGTGCCCATTACACCCCCCTCGCAAAACCCGACATACCCATGGAGGGATTGACAAAAAAAACAAATAATGGGCACAAAGCGTGCAGTGAAATATTCACCTCCCTCCACTGAATTATTGTGGGGGGGTCTCCCCTGGTGTACCCTCTACCCCTGTGGCACGCGTTGAGTCCAGTCAACCAGGGGGGGGGCACCCGCGGTTTCCCTATACCCAGCTGCATGTGTGTGCATGCCTGTGTGTGGTTCTTCCGCCTGGACTACCCTATACCCCCGGGCTCCCTGTCGCCCCATGAGAGGGGGCACCCACACGTTCACCTGGCCTTAGGTCCCCTGGGGTTTTTCCCTCTGTGGGGGGGCACGTCGCCTCTACCCTCAACCCAAACACACGGCTCAACTTCTCTCAAACTGGAAATTAAAAAAATAAACGGATTTGTTTGAAAAAATGGTAAGGTATCCAGGATCAGGAACGGTGTGCGCCGGGTGTGCGTGCACAGTCAGGCGGGGGGGGGGGGGGAGTGGCGTATTAGCATTCCGACCCACCCCTGGGTGTCACACTGACATGTGCACCTCTGATAATGGTATCAGCCCTGAACACAGGGCTCCCCCTCATTCCCTACACCTGGGGAAAGGACTGGGGGCACTAAGGTATTGACATCATACCCACTAACACTAGGTGTACGTGTGGGGGGCGCGAAGTGTACTGTACCTACCTGTCAGTGTGGGGTTGGGGAAAAACGCATGTGCGCCGTGGGCTGAAGAAAAAAACCCCATGCCCAAAGAAAGCCCTCTCACGTGGCTCACCCCCACTGCAGTGACTGCCTACACAGCAGCACAACCATGCTAGCACTCAGGCCTGCACCTACTGGAATGGCTACCTCTATTACAGTACCGGCGCCCTTAGCGCCTCCCCTCACCTGCCCTGCCCTACAGGGGGAGGACCGGGGAAACTAAGCTAGAGAAACTCTAACCACTAGCACTAGGAACTATGTGCTGCTGCAGAGGGGGGTCGGGAAAAAGAAACAAGTGTGATGTGGGCTGAACAAAACCCAATTCCCCAAAACCCATCTGAGTCACCCACAGGGAAGAGTGTGTCTGCCAAACTGGCTAGCAAAAGATTACAACCTGATGATGGCGTGCAGTGCAGGAGCGCGGTGCAAACAGTGTGGACATTGTTGCGCAAGTTGAATAAGAAATGGGTGGCGAAGCACACCCTTGATACCAATCAAGCCACACAGGGCCCGATTAAAAAAAAAAAACTGAAACCTTGTGTGGGATCAGAGGGCCCCCTTATTTCGAAGGCGCTATCGCGCCTTTCGTTGAGCCCTGGATGCCCGTGTAACCGTCTGCGGCGCCAAAATAGGAGACGTAGGCCCCGCAGCCGACGATGATGGCGCCGTAAAGCTGGGCGACGGCGCCGACGGTGGCGCCGTAGAACTCGTCGACGGCTCTGACGACGGCGCCGTGGATGACAGCGCTGACAGCGGCGTCGTGGATGACGGCGTTGACAGGGGGGGCGCTGAACTAGGATGAGTGCTGGGAGCGACGCCGTCGCGTCCATGAGGGCTGTAGACAGGGCGCGCAGGCAGACCAAGGACCTGCACAACCTTAGGAATGACGAAGCGTTCCAGAACGAGCTGCGCCACTTGATCACCACGAGAGATTTTGAAGTCTTCGGTTGCATGGTTAAACAACACCACTGCTACATTGCCACGATAGCCAGGACCAGTGACTGAGTTTCCCACCTGTAGATGGTGCCCCCAAGCAAGCCCAGAGCGCGGCGCGATGCGAGCATATGTTCCTTCAGGGACAGCGATGGCAATGTCAATTCTAACAATGCACTTACCACGGGAAGGCACCACAAGGTCGTAGGCACTGTAGAGCATACAACCGGCGTCATCAGGATCAGAACGGCAAGGCAGTGTAGCGTACGGAGTCAGCTTTGTAACCAACAACAGTGGCGATGTCAGAGCTGCGGATTCGCCCATCTTGCCAGACACTCGGAAGCCCACCACGCGCCTCAAGTACCTCAGGCTGCAAAATGCATTCCACTGGCGCTGCGATCAGAAATTTGTCGTTTTGTTAGCCCTACGCCCAAAATCCCGTGCTGCAGAAAAGGTTTTGTCGACAATATCACCAGATATGGAGCACACGTTGCAGCAGGCATACACAGGACCATGAAGACGATTGTTAGGCTTGTCCAAACGACAAATAAATCCGATCACATGATTGTCTGCATGGACGAGATAAATACATGTGTGGGTTGTCGAATAACACCAACGGGCAGTCCTAATCTCGATTGCATTGATAACCATCAATCAAGCAGACAAACAATACACCATCTGCGAGTGCTACTGCTATGTGCGCGCGCTGTGCCTGCTGTGCGTGTGTGCACCTGCCCTGTGCATGCATGTGCCCATTACAATAAGGGGGGAAGCATTGGTCGATGATGGGAAAAACGAAAGGTAGAAATTTGCAATGCAGCATCATATGGGCCATAGTTTCAGGCACGTGGCACAAGGGGCAAAGCAGGCGGTCAGCCTAGGGGTAAAATTGGGTTACGTGGCACCCGAAGAGGCCTTCGCACCAGCACACAGGCATTTCTATCTTAGTATTGCCCCAACCAAAAGTGGTGATAACACATTTTGACCTACGGAACCAAACACTAAATTAGGATGTGGTGTAGACCCCTTTATCCCCAAGCTATAGGCACTAAAACATCTTTTCCTGGGTTGCTGAGGCACTGATATACTGAAGGCAGAGCCTATGAATTTATCTATGTTTTCTCATGAATTCTTAGCTATCCTAGTGGTATGCACCCTAGGGGGCTGGGGCACCTCTTTTTGAGAGGTCTTGGGTTCAATACCCAGTCAGCCTAGCTAAGTAGGAATATCCCATGTGACATGGCAGTGACCTCATCGCCACATGCCATGCCACCTCAGCACCTATGGGACCCAAAAACAAAGAGTGCACATCTCAAGATGGCACGGTGGATGAGAGTGAGCCCTTGGGGCATTTTTCCCATCAGTTTTTCTCTAACATGTAAAATATTTCATCCTGAGTTGCAATGTATGCTAATTGCTGTGGTCTATTGTTGATAGTTTTCTTTATCTAACTCATTGTGACTGCAGCCCTTCATGCTTTGATCCTGTTTATCTTCTACTTGCTTATCTCTGGCTTGGGATATCCTGGATTGGTTGTATTTCAGCAAATAAAACATTTTCCTCATCAAAAACAAGCAGCAGGAAACCTTACACCAGCAGCAAGCAGCAGGAAACCTTACACCAGCAGCAAGCAGCAGGAGAGGCACAACAAACACACAGTGTTGAAATCACTATAAAACTTTCTAGAACCAGCCCCAAGGAGACCCAACAGCCCAGCCACCAGCCCCCTTACAAGAAGGAGAGGGACGTGCCGAAGCTGCAGCACAAGCAGAAGCACCAGCTGCAGCTGCACAAGAAGAAGAGGCAGCAGCCCCAGCAGCAGCTGCACATGAAGAAGATGCACCAGCCCCACCACTAGAAGAAAGAGGCACCAGCGGCCGCACCACAAGAAAGAGGGACAACAGAAGGAGAAGGAGCAGCCCCGAAAGAAGAAGAGGCACCGGAAGGAGCAACCCCGGAAGGCGACCCAGGTGCACAAGAAGAAGGGGACACAGCCCCAGCTACCGCCGGGGCAGAAGACCAAAGAGCAGCATGGGAGAAGCAGTGGGAGTCCGAAGTGGCGGTCACAAACATTAAGGAGACCACTGGATGATAGTGCGCGCTATACCAGATGTAGCGCGCGCCGTAAGATGCATAGCGCCCGCTGTAAATGTTTTGCGCGCGCTGCATTGTTAGTGCCCATGAGGACCTGTAGTGTTGCACACTTTTGAGACCTTTCAGAAAGTGTTTTTGCATGTGTCTTGGGATGGGTGAGCAACAGGTAATATTTTTGAAAAGCAAGGGGTTTTTGAGAAGCAGAGGACACTAGAAAAAGCATGGTTTTGAAACATCTTCAGGTTTTGAAAAACAGGACAATATAGCGCGGTGGAGCGCGCGCAATAGGCGCGCTACAAAGGTCATATTTTTCAAAATTTGCGGGCACTATGGAAAAAATGCACCATTGCGCGCACACAGGGTATGCTTGCATGTTATTTAGGGACATGCAAGAGCATGAGTTGGCTCTGCGACTCGGGACCGGTGCAGGACTTCAACTATGCCATGTATGTGTTGAGTTCTCGTTTCTGTTCTTGTTGCTTTGCCCTACGTTTCGTGTCGCAGTCCCCTTCTTCTCAAAAACCTTTTTCTGTACATCAATGCATCCATGATGCCTGTGGTTGTTCCAAGTATGTAGTGCAAAAGGGGCAGCGGTATGTTGTATTCCTTCCCAAGCCACAATAGAGGTGCACGCAAAAGTCGTCAATATGCAACATCCATGTTTGTTTTAACCCAACTAGTCAAACTAAGCAAACCAATCAGTCATCGTAGCATCCACAATCCTATTGCCCAAGATAGAGGCCTCGAATGTAGTGTCAGGGACAGACAACGCAATTTGAGCGTCTATTTTTTTTTCGATCCATTGGCAACATTCTTATGCATGCTTCGCCGTGCTCGTTGTAAGCCCAATTGAGGAGTTCACCCTTGTCAACGCCCAATTTTAGTTACGTATTGAACACCAACTTTGTGTAAATCATTATAGGATAGAAGTAGAAAGATCGCATCAAACCGCAAAGTTACATGGTCAACATGCGGATTACATTTTGTGTGCCAGAATAACGCGAAGAAAAAATGGAAATGCCTTGTTTGTTTGCAATCTATCCGGTTTTGGTGACAGGCTGATATATCAATCAACCAAGTATGCTTTCATGGTTCCTTGTGTGTGCCGTGTGTATGCGATTTGTGCGATGATGATTGGGGCATTTGATTTACATGGCTCGCATACACGTTGACTGTGTTTTGACATAATTTGGATTTAGGTCGCAAGGCGTGAAAGGTCGGGGCCTCAGAGGGCGTGAGTACTTTAAGTGCACTGTCCTTACAGCCTTTGGTGATGAATTCATTTGTCGAGTGATCAGCTGCGTTGCTATTAATACTGCCATGTCGTAGTCCCCTTCTTCTCAAAAACCTTTTTCTCTACATCAATGCATCCATGACGCCTGTGGTTGTTCCAAGTATGTAGTGCAAAAGGGGCAGCAGTATGTTGTATTCCTTCCCAAGCCACAATAGAGGTGCACGCAACAAAAGTCGTCAATATGCAACATCCATGTTTCTTTTATCCCAACTAGTCAAACTAAGATGATCAATCAGTCATCGTAGCATCCACAATCCTATTGCCCAAGATAGAGGCCTCGAATGTAGTGTTAGGGACAGACAAGGCAATTTGAGCGTCTATTTTTTTTTCGATCCACTGGCAACATTCTTATGCATGCTTCGCCGTGCTCGTTGTAAGCCCAATTGAGGAGTTCACCCTTGTCAACGCCCAATTTTAGTTACGTATTGAACACCAACTTTGTGTAAATCATTATAGGATAGAAGTCGAAAGATCGCATCAAACCGCAAAGTTACATGGTCAACATGCGGATTACATTTTGTGTGCCAGAATAACGCAAAGAAGAAATGGAAATGCCTTGTTTGTTTGCAATCTGTCCGGTTTTGGTGACAGGCTGATATATCAATCAACCAAGTATGCTTTTCATGGTTCCTTGTGTGTGCCGTGTGTATGCGATTTGTGCGATGATGATTGGGGCATTTGATTTACATGGCTCGCATACACGTTGACTGTGTTTTGACATAATTTGGATTTAGGTCGCAAGGCGTGAAAGGTCGGGGCCTCAGAGGGCGTGAGTACTTTAAGTGCACTGTCCCTACAGCCTTTGGTGATGAATTCATTTGTCGAGTGATCAGCTGCGTTGCTATTAATACTGCCATGTCGTAGTCCCCTTCTTCTCAAAAACCTTTTTCTCTACATCAATGCATCCATGACGCCTGTGGTTGTTCCAAGTATGTAGTGCAAAAGGGGCAGCAGTATGTTGTATTCCTTCCCAAGCCACAATAGAGGTGCACGCAACAAAAGTCGTCAATATGCAACATCCATGTTTCTTTTATCCCAACTAGTCAAACTAAGATGATCAATCAGTCATCGTAGCATCCACAATCCTATTGCCCAAGATAGAGGCCTCGAATGTAGTGTTAGGGACAGACAAGGCAATTTGAGTGTCTATTTTTTTTTCGATCCATTGGCAACATTCTTATGCATGCTTCGCCGTGCTCGTTGTAAGCCCAATTGAGGAGTTCACCCTTGTCAACGCCCAATTTTAGTTACGTATTGAACACCAACTTTGTGTAAATCATTATAGGATAGAAGTCGAAAGATCGCATCAAACCGCAAAGTTACATGGTCAACATGCGGATTACATTTTGTGTGCCAGAATAACGCAAAGAAGAAATGGAAATGCCTTGTTTGTTTGCAATCTGTCCGGTTTTGGTGACAGGCTGATATATCAATCAACCAAGTATGCTTTCATGGTTCCTTGTGTGTGCCGTGTGTATGCGATTTGTGCGATGATGATTGGGGCATTTGATTTACATGGCTCGCATACACGTTGACTGTGTTTTGACATAATTTGGATTTAGGTCGCAAGGCGTGAAAGGTCGGGGCCTCAGAGGGCGTGAGTACTTTTAGTGCACTGTCCCTACAGCCTTTGGTGATGAATTCATTTGTCGAGTGATCAGCTGCGTTGCTATTAATACTGCCATGTCGTAGTCCCCTTCTTCTCAAAAACCTTTTTCTCTACATCAATGCATCCATGACGCCTGTGGTTGTTCCAAGTATGTAGTGCAAAAGGGGCAGCAGTATGTTGTATTCCTTCCCAAGCCACAATAGAGGTGCACGCAACAAAAGTCGTCAATATGCAACATCCATGTTTCTTTTATCCCAACTAGTCAAACTAGTCAAACTAAGCAGATCAATCAGTCATCGTAGCATCCACAATCCTATTGCCCAAGATAGAGGCCTCGAATGTAGTGTTAGGGACAGACAAGGCAATTTGAGTGTCTATTTTTTTTTCGATCCATTGGCAACATTCTTATGCATGCTTCGCCGTGCTCGTTGTAAGCCCAATTGAGGAGTTCACCCTTGTCAACGCCCAATTTTAGTTACGTATTGAACACCAACTTTGTGTAAATCATTATAGGATAGAAGTAGAAAGATCGCATCAAACCGCAAAGTTACATGGTCAACATGCGGATTACATTTTGTGTGCCAGAATAACGCAAAGAAAAAATGGAAATGCCTTGTTTGTTTGCAATCTGTCCGGTTTTGGTGACAGGCTGATATATCAATCAACCAAGTATGCTTTCATGGTTCCTTGTGTGTGCCCTGTGTATGTGATTTGTGCGATGATGATTGGGGCATTTGATTTACATGGCTCGCATACACGTTGACTGTGTTTTGACATAATTTGGATTTAGGTCGCAAGGCGTGAAAGGTCGGGGCCTCAGAGGGCGTGAGTACTTTAAGTGCACTGTCCTTACAGCCTTTGGTGATGAATTCATTTGTCGAGTGATCAGCTGCTTTGCTACTGCCATGTCTTAGTCCCCTTCTTCTCAAAAACCTTTTTCTCTACATCAATGCATCCATGATGCCTGTGGTTGTTCCAAGTATGTAGTGCAAAAGGGGCGGCAGTCAATATGCAACATCCATGTTTGTTTTAACCCAACTGGTCAAACTAAGCAAACCAATCAGTCATCGTAGCATCCACAATCCTATTGCCCAAGATAGAGGCCTCGAATGTAGTGTTAGGGACAGACAAGGCAATTTGAGTGTCTATTTTTTTTTCGATCCATTGGCAACATTCTTATGCATGCTTCGCCGTGCTCGTTGTAAGCCCAATTGAGGAGTTCACCCTTGTCAACGCCCAATTTTAGTTACGTATTGAACACCAACTTTGTGTAAATCATTATAGGATAGAAGTCGAAAGATCGCATCAAACCGCAAAGTTACATGGTCAACATGCGGATTACATTTTGTGTGCCAGAATAACGCAAAGAAAAAATGGAAATGCCTTGTTTGTTTGCAATCTGTCCGGTTTTGGTGACAGGCTGATATATCAATCAACCAAGTATGCTTTTCATGGTTCCTTGTGTGTGCCCTGTGTATGTGATTTGTGCGATGATGATTGGGGCATTTGATTTACATGGCTTGCATACACGTTGACTGTGTTTTGACATAATTTGGATTTAGGTCGCAAGGCGTGAAAGGTCGGGGCCTGAGAGGGCGTGAGTACTTTATGTGCACTGTCCTTACTCCTCCCCCCCCCCGGACTGTAGACCCACCCAGAACCCCCCATTTATAAGACCCACCCCTTTTTTGAGCCCCTCCTCGGCGAAGACAGCTATAAGACCCACTTCAAAAAGACCTCTATATAAGACCCACCCGGGAAAATTTTGCGGAGCACAAGGAAATGAAGCAAAATTGTCCTCAACCGCACCCCCAACCCAAAAAAATGACAAAAAACATTCATTGGATGCTTTGCGTGATGGGATGCTGTCATGTGACTTGGATTGATTTAGATCCTCTTCTTCCAAACCTTCTACATCATGTGGATCTTGAATGTGTGCATCGGATTCACTCATAATAATGACACTGAGAAAAATGAAATAAATCAAATTTTTCAGGCCTGGTACCAAGATTGTTGAACCTCCAAATTCTTCATACATGTATGCATCAATGTTTCAATTCATTATGTGAAAATGTGTGGTGACATAATGATGATGTCATTGCCCCCCAAAACAGTTTTTTTCAGTTGAAAAATGAAAGTGGATAAAAGTTGCGTCACCGAAACCGGCATTCTTTGGTGGCTGAGAAAACAGGTCACAGTGTGCTCCGTATCAAAGAAGTATAAGACCACTATATAAGACCCACCTGACATGGCTCAGGATAAAAAAATTATAAGACCCGGGTCTACAGTCGGGGGGGGGGGGGGGCAGTACAGCCTTTGGTGATGAATTCATTTGTTGAGTGATCAGCTGCTTTGCTACTGCCGTGTCGTAGTCCCCTTCTTGTCATTTTTTTCAGACCCATAAGTTTGGTACGGATTCATTCTCTTACGGTGTAGGACTGTGGTACGCGACTCAGACGGTGTAGACAGGATGGTGAAGGCATACCCATGGTTGTGCCCATTGATGTACGCATAGAACGAGTATGGCCGCTTGTGTTGTAGCATGAGAGTGAATAGCGTAAGAAGCACGAAAGGCGATGGGCAGGGAACGGGTGGACAGGGTGAAGCGCTTGATGCCTGCACATGTCAAACCGTTTCCCAGCCTATGACCGCTACTGAGGAGTCTTCTTGCCTCGCGCTTTCTGCTTGCTCAAACAACCTTCCACTCACCAAATTCCATGTGTCATAGAGCACCCAGATACTCGTGTGAGGTGCCTTGCTATGTGTTCTCGTCCTTACAGCTTGCAAACATGCTCTGGGCCGTGTGATAAGCTTTATCTTTGCGTGTTATTGCCGCCCTCTCTTGTTGACAATTGACAGGTAATGGACAAAATTCAACTAGGGGGACAAGGCGATGCAATCCGTGCCGGATCAAGGTGGTGGAAACCCCCTCCACCCCCCCCCCAAATGGACCGTGGAGGTGAACCCCCCCCCCCCTGTACCTTACCCCCAAAATGGATCGGCTAAACCAAAAACGACTGAAAACTACGGTGCGCCGCCGGTACCGCCCGGGGAACGCCAACATCACCAAGACTTCCATTAACCTTTGAATGTGGAGCCACAATGGGCAAAAGTAGTATTTTGAAACAACCAAAATGGGGGTTGCATTCCGATTGGTCACGGAGTGACCAACCGGAATGCAGGCACGTTGCAAACAAAACGGAGATCTTTGATGATGCTGACTTGGGCTGACATGAAAGTCACCTTCTTCAACCGAATTCACCTTTCTCCCTACATTCGGATTCGGCGAATGCCTCGCTCATGGCTGTATGAACATGCCCAATCCTTCGTAGCTTGCTTGTACTGCTACCTTCGACGGCCTTACACTATGTCCACAAGAATACCAAAAATAAATAGGAAACTTGCACTTGTTGCACTGTGTCTCCCAACTCATCCTTGTCCACCTCAGCTCACTATGGCTTGGGTTCCAAGGTCCCTGCATCTTGGGCTCATATTTTTCCTGCTTCATGCGCTGACTGCTTATAGCAATGTCGTACAATCAATGTCTCCAAGTACCGCCTTCTCCCTTTGCAGATTTGATTTGCCCTTGCCGTCTACTCCCACTCCCCCAACAGTAGACCCGGGTCTCTTAATTTTTTACCCTAGAGCCAAAGGCCAGGTTCTCGTAAAGTGTACTTTTCCAAGCGGGTCTCTTATGTCGTAAACCCAAGCCCTGTTGTGGCTTGTTTTCGAGGTCACGACAACAAGCTACATCCAACGAGCCCACATTCATTGATTTTCATCTTGTAACTGAATACCCCTTTTTTTTTGGTCATTTGGTGATATGATGACATCATTGCATTCCCACATGGAATGATGAAAGATGGGGAAAGAAGGATGCTCACTTCTGGTTGTGTTTTTGGATGTTTTTTTTTGCAATTTCTTGGTTCTTCTTTATTTCTTATTTGTTTAGTTCCTTTTACTTTTTCACTTTTTTACTTTTCATGTTTAGCACCATCATGGATGTTTCCAATGTGCCACAACAAGATGTTAATCCGGAAGAAGTGTTTGATGATGAGCAAGATGTTGATGAACATGAACCATCCCCATTCACTATCAAATGCAGTGGACAGTTTTTGTTGTCCCATGACATTTTCACTCAGGCTATGTCATTTGAAGGCCTATTTCTTGGAGTGGTGTAACACAATACCCTCTCATTGGGCACATTCTTTACCTCCCACCTACACTATTTTGTGCGCTGACCAGATGGAGAGTTGCTGTGGAGAGTCGACTATCAAGGCGATTCAGATGGACCATGTGCTAGCGTTTAGGAACTAGGCAAGATCCCTTTGCTGTACCATGTTTTGGAATGCCTTGTGCACCATGATGTTTGTCAACACGTTCAAGTGTGCCCTTGTCAGGCATGCCATGCTGCATGTGCTATGGTGGGTTGGGGGCAACACACCCAAATGTGACTGGACCCTTGGCGTTGCAACGTGCGCCTTTGTGATGTTGGCGATGTCAATGAAATGTCACACCAAGGTGCTTCATCAAGTGAGAAAGGATGACTGGGTAAACCTAGGTGGTAGCTGACACAGAGCACCATCCACCAACCTTATTTTTGTTGCACTCCCCTACCCACGCACCCACATGCATGCACATGTCCACCAAAGCAATGAGCAGTTGTTCACTTACCCCCGCCCCCCATGTGCAATCCCCCCTCTGCAATACCCGCGGGAGCTGCGCCTAGCTGCGGCTGGGTGGTTGGGAGGCTTTGGAACCCCCCCCCCCCCCCCCCCGGCTGGCAGTAGTTACCCCGGAAAACAGCCAAAATACATAGTGCACCATTGTACCGCCTCTTCTCACGCATGGTACGGGTATGGGGATGGGTTTGCAAGGGTGGGGGGGTCGGCCACCTTTCAAGAACACCCTTACCTCATACTCCAAGTTGCCTTGCCTTCGGAACCTCCCATAAAGACCAAAAACACAAAACATAGAATCACCGCATTAGACGTATATTCAATTGCAAATGTTGTTGTTACCGATGTAAACCTCAGAGTACACAATTGTCCTCAATCTGAAATATATACCGTCCACACAATTTTACCACACACTCCATGGATCGGTGACATCATCTTGAGATCTTGAGAGCAAGGGCGGTGAGGCAAACATGCATGTACAAAGCAATGGTAGTTGGCTAGGTGGCTGGCTAGGTGGCTGGCTGGCTGGCTGGCGCTGGCTGGCCGGCCGGCCGAAAAGCCCCCCCCTCCCCCCCCCCCCCCTGGCTGGCGCAGCTCCGTGAGGGAGGACACTTGGCCCAAAAAGCATAGAAATACTAAGTGCCGAAGGTGCCAAAGAAAATCACCTCACAGAGGTTGTAAATTCCCAGAGGGAGGGGGGGGGGGGGCGTAAAGGGTCCGGTCCCGGCGCCCCCCCCCCCCCCCGTGCGCGACCCGCTCAAATAAAAAAAAAACAAGCCCCAAAAGGAGGGGCAGTCATTTATTCAACCCACAACCACCCCAACCCCCCTCAAAAAAGTGGGTTTCAAGTGGGGTCTTAAGGGGGTTCGGCCCAACAAGTCATTGGGGGATGCGTTTATTGGACAAAATAATGATTTTAAAAGGGGTTAAGCCAACAATTCAACACCTTGGGGTAGGATACGTGAATAGGTCCAAAAGGGGGGGGGGGTGCGGCATTTTGCACACCTAGCATTGATCTAAAAACCTCTGCAAGGTGATTTGGCCGCCCTTCAAACCCCCAAGACACAAGATATACATGAGAAAGACTCCAAATTTGCAACACATTTCCCCAGTATGGTCACAGAATTTTGTTTACCATGAGCAAGCAAGCCTACAAACACGCCTGAGCCACCCGTTTCTTGCGGTGACGCATGAATCCTCATGTGGTTGATTGTGTAAGTGGGTGGAGGTGTAGGCTTCGTTTTCAAAGCATCCACAATGTGGGGGGGGGGAGAGAGACAAAATTCCTGGTACCACCATGTCTTTTTTATTCCAGGGGGTACCCCCAGAGGGGGGGGGGGGGGGCAAAAAGGGATTTCTGCCGAAAAAAAATTCTAGGTCCAAAAATCTGAAATTTCTTGATATCTACCCCACCCCTTTGAATTTGGAAGGTGCAAGGAGGATACTTTTCAGGGTATCCATTGATATTTTAGCCGATATGGTGGTATTTGTGTTTAAGGGCACGTAGCCTGTGTTTTAAGGGCACGTAGCCTGTGGCACCCCAACTAGGCTGATCCATGCCTTTTTTCTGGATGCCGGTCTTTGTGGCAACACAACCCCTGCCTTCTCGGGGGTCCCCAGAAAAACGGACAACATAGCCCAACAAAAAAATAGACAAAAGCAAACAGCCGCTGTGTCCTTACCCATGCCTGGTTTGAAGCAGATTGCCAATCCCAAGAATTGAACCAAAGACCTTTCAGTCATAGATGCACGGTCTAACCACTAGGGTATGGGCCATCTCTAACACATGACCGCTCCGGGATGGTATTGATATTTGGTCAAATGTGTTTTTCATCCATTGTTGAGTCCTGAAAAAAATGGAGCATTTTGAGTGTGGACACATGGGGTGAAAAACCATTTTTTCACCCTCTGCCGTATGAAGCAAATTTTATTTTTGGCGCCTTTGGCGCCGACGGTCCGGCACTTCCCTGCAAACTTCCAAGAGGGAGGAAGGGGGGGGGGGGGGGGTTGGTGTAAAGGGTCCGGGCTCCGTGCCTCCCCTGTGCCTCCAAATGCACAAGGGACTACAATTAATTGAAGTGGAGTTCAAGTGCAAATTGTGTACAATGCAACATAGTGAGGTTCACATGTAAAATTCAGGTCACTTACACAGAAAGGGTTCTACTTGCGAAAAAACTTTTCCTCACAAGTGTGGTACCCTTTTTGGGGGGCCACCCCCGGAGGTGCGGGGGGGGGGGGTGAAAAAAATGCTGCAAATTTTTTCCACCGCACCCCGTCCACAACCCGTAGTGTGTACACGCAGTATATGATTCTCACCAAATGATCAACCAACAACAGCCCAAGGGGGTCAAAGGTCGCCTAGAAGTCGCCATTTTTCAGCCAACCCATGCCGGCCCCAAAAGGGCTAAGTTCTCACTACTAGGGACCTATAGGGGGGCAATCTGGGAAACTTGCAGACACCCCAGACCCCTGTCATTGGGTCGAGGGTCAATACAAAGTTAAATGGGGCCGGGGTCTAAATTGACGTTCAACGGCCGCTTTTGGCCAACCATGTGGGCCAACAAGCCCCACTAAGAGGGTCCAGGTGGTGCAACATGGCCACCGATGGCGTTATACGTACTCCCATTGTCACCAAATGATCACCCAACACCAGCCCAAGGGCCCCTTGGGGTTGTCGAAGGTCGCCCACGAAACACCATTTTTCAGCCAAACCATGCTGGCGTCAAAAGTCCAACCCGTGGGGCCTGTTAGGGGGGTGTATCCAGGATACTTGGAGATAGCATCCCGGAATCCTGTCATTGGTTAGGAGGCCCATATTGAAGAAACAAGTGGAATGGGACCGGGGTCTGGATCGAAGCGCAGGGCAGCTATAGGCCAACCAACTTTTTGCAAACAAGCAAAAAACGCACGTTCAAGGGCAAATATGCCCAACTAAGAGGTCCTAGTTGGTGCTACGTGGCTCCGTGTGGCTTTGTATGTACCCCCATTGTCACCAAATGATCACCCAACAACAGCCCAAGTGTCCTTGCGGACTGTCAAGGGTCACCGGAAAAAGTGCGTTTTCTGACCCATACATGGAGGCCATTTTGAGTGGAAATGGTCATTTCGCGTCTTTCACATGGGGCAGGACCATGCCAAGGCAAACCTAGAGGCTGCAGCAAACGTTTGTTTGCATCCCAAAATGCGTACGTATACTGTCACAACATCCTCAGTTGCAGCCCTCACAGCAGGTACCACGGGGTCACCCAGGTCGCCAAAAACAGCGACAAACAAAGGGTTCAAGTGAGGGGGGGGGGGGGATGCGTGTATTGGACAAAATAATGATTTTACAAGGGTTTAGACCCAATTCAACCCCTTGGGGTAGGGTACGGGAATAGGCCCAAAAGGGGGGGGGTGTTTGTGGCATTTTCCCATATATGCAGGCCTGTGATGTAATGGTCCGAGAGTGCCGGACCATGGGCGCCGAAGGCCCCCTAAGCAAAATTTGCTTCCTTTGGCAAAGGGTGACAAAATGGGTTTTCACCCCATGTGTCTATACTCAAAATACCCAGATTTTTCAGGAGAACTGAATAGTGGAGGAAAACCATATTTGATCAAATATCAATACCACCCGTGTGCAAATATGTGTCAGAGTTGGCCCATACCCTAGTGGGTGGTAAACTAGTGCCTCTGCACCTGGGAGGTCTCGGGTTCAAACCTAGTGCTGGCAACATTAAGGGTTCCTACCGGGGTGGGGCTCCCGGGGGACATTTTTGTTTTTTGGTTTGTTTTTGCCTTTTTATGCTTTGATTTTGTCCCCTTTGTTGGGGATCCCCGAGAATGCAGGGTTTATGTAGCACTTCCGCCCTCTTCTAGGCCCCCGAGAAGGCAGGGTTGAGGCAGCCAATTCTGATTTTGTCCCCCTTTGTTTGGGGATCCCCGAGAATGCGGGGGTGCAGTGCTATTAGGCCTCCAATGGTGGCCGGGAATTGACTCCGGGGTGCTATGCCCTTAAACAAAAGTATCACCTACCATGCCCCCCCCCCCTTCAAAAAAATTTCCCCAAAATACATGCCTCGAAGTGATTAGCGTGATGAGGCGGTTAGGGCCCGGAGCCTGCCCCTCCCCCCCTTTCCTGGCTGCCCCCAGACCCCCCCCCCTTCCCTGAAAGTGGTCCGAGCGTGGGAAGGAGTCGGCGTATGGCCCAATGCTACGCCCCCCCCCCCCCCCGTGGGGTCGCGACTGCATAAGGTTTGTGTTAGTGGAGTGGGAATAGCGCTGTTGCAGTTGATGCAGTTTTCATCCATTTTTGCTATGTCAGCGCTTTTGGCGACCTGGGTGACCCCGTGGTACCTGCTGTGAGGGCTGCAACTGAGGATGTTGTGACAGTATACGTACGCATTTTGGGATGCAAACAAACGTTTGCTGCAGCCTCTAGGTTTGCCTTGGCATGGTCCTGCCCCATGTGAAAGACGCGAAATGACCATTTCCACTCAAAATGGCCTCCATGTATGGGTCGGAAAACGCACTTTTTCCGGTGACCCTTGACAGTCCGCAAGGACACTTGGGTTGTCGTTGGGTGATCATTTGGTGACAATGGGGGTACATACACGGCCATGGGGGAGCCATGACACTGATGGATCTGATGGATGCGTGCAAAACCGGCCACTTGGAGGGAACTTGCTCGGGGCGGATTCTCTGCGGGGTGGACTTGCCCAAGGCAGTAGGATTTTCCCGCAGCAGAATGATCCACGGCAAAATTATCCCCAGGCGAACCCCCCTGCAGGTTGCACTAGAGTTTGGTGGGGGAGGAAGTGTCCCATCATGCCTGTCCCCCCTCCCATGGGGGGGGAGGGGGGGGAGCTTTGTGCCACGGGCCAGGGTGGGGATTTGGTGGGGGGGTGGGGTACTTCTACTCGGAAGTCACGGGGGGGGAGCGGGGGGCTCCAAAGTTGTACCACCGAGGGGTTCCTTCCAAGGTGAAACGCACGTGGCACAGGGGGCTACAGGACATGCACCAGAAACAGCAGATAGGCTATCCTGCTGGCTTTGCATGCAAACTGCAAAAGCCTGGCCTCCGTAAACCCATTGGCATTGGACTCAAGACAGAATTCGGTGGGCTGGAGCCGTGCCCTGGATGCAGCAGGTTGCGACTGAGTTGTGAGCGTGAGGACGGCCATTACCTAGTGACATTGGGGGCCGGTTTGAATCCCAATGAAGCCCGGTTTCCGTACGGGACCCATGGCATGTTTGGCTGTCAACCAATCTGGTCTTCTTCATGATGAAAGCGGGAGTCGAGACCACTGCGGCTACGTGTTGCTACCTGCACCTCGTTGCAGGTGATTGTACCACCGATACATCACAAGGAGATGTGGTGCGGATTGACTGCCCTTTCAGTTCGCTCATGTTGGAGTATTGTTACCTGTGCTACTATTCCCCGCAAGAGGAGATGATGGTCTGTGATGGTTGGACTGAAGACCAGATCCGAAAACAGTGTCAAGAACCTGTGCCTATTTGGGTCTCCCCTGGTGTGTCTCTGCCTCACAGGTGGTCCCTGTGGTTGCAGTAGTGATGGTGGGCATAAGGGGGGGGGGGGGGGCATAAGAATTGTGGTGGGGGCGGGGGACAGGCTCGACCTTTGTGTCACCCAGACACGTCGGTGACCCTTCGCTGCACTGATTCCAAAATCGTAAATGTTTCTGAATTTTGGGGTTGAGGGTGGACAGCGTGCCACAATGCGCCGGGTCGGGAGCAACGGCGTGGAGTGGTCAAATGCATGAGACAAAGTCAGACGGCGTCTGGTCACAAGACAACATGCCATGCGGGGCACTGTGGGAGGGGGGTTGGCGCTGGGTGGAGGCAGGGCGGTCCTTAAGGGACCAGATTTTTTCTTTTGTTAAGGACCGCCCTTAAGGACCGCCCCAAGGGACCACCAACCGCTAACTGCCAACTGCCATCAACCGCCAACCGCCATCAACCGCCAACCGCCAACCGCGACCAACCGCCAACTGTCAACCGCTGCCAACCGCCACCAACCACCCATCACCAACTGCCAAGTGCCGCCAACCGCCGCCAACCGCCGCCAACCGCCAACCGCCAACCGCCAACCGGCAATCTCCACCAGCCGCCAACCGCCAATCGCCACCACCCATGGTTGAACATATGAGCTACACGCGGTCGTTTTTGAAAAACCATGTTCCGGAACAGTTTTTTTTTTTTCCGTTAAGGACCACCCTGGCGGAGGCAAAGGATGGAATGCCACATGGAGCACGTGGAGCACATCGACCCCTCGGTTTTCATACGCTACGCCCCCCCCCCCCCCGCCGCCCCTCCCTCCACCCTCGGGCCCACTTTGGTTTGGGGCGGCACCGGCGGATCCAAGGGTTTCAGATCGGCGCCAAAGGCGCCCGAAAAATCTTTCTGCCTCATGCGGGGGCTACAAACTGTTTCACTCCATTCAGCTGTTCTGGAGGAATCAAATGAGTCTTTTTTTTTTTTTTTGCGAAAAACTTTTTGCCCCCACTTCTGTGGAATCAAAATGATCAACGCGTTGCAGTTTGATACGGATATCCATATGTTGGGTTCACCCTGGACAGGGATGTTTTGGAAGGAAAGGGGCACCGGACAGGTCTCCAGACGCGGTTAGGCAGGCCGTTGGGGGCAGTTACCAAAGCGGTTGGGGGCGGATACTTCCGGTTACAAACGCCATTGGGGCTGGCAGTTGTGGTCAGGGAGAGCATGGTTGGGCCATACATTGGGGCTCTGGAGAGGGCTGGACCCTCCCCCCCTTAGGAGGGAGGGTCCACCCCCAACCCGCCCCCTTCCAGAGGGGGGGGGGGCTCAATGACCCCCCCCCCCATGACTCCTGGAGCCTGCCGGCTTGCATCTGTGCCCTCGGGACATGGCAAGACTGTGGACATGGGCATGCAATCCCAATGGGGGTCCCTCTATCGCCCCTTCCCAAGCAGCTTAAAGAGAACCCCCCCCCCCCGGGGTGGGTGGGTGGGTGGGTCAGAGGCCAAAACAAAGGTTGTGTACCTGAAATCGGCCTCAAATCACCTCGAAGAGAGGTTGTTAGATCAAGCGCAGGCGTGGGTGTTGTATACCCCCCCCCTTTTTTGGAGTCGTTCGCGCAGCATACCCCAAGGTATGGTTTCTGACGTCTAACCCCTTGTAAAATCATCATTTTAGGACCAAAAATGATCCCCCATTGATTTTTTGGATTTTGACCCCCGTATCCCCGCCTCCCCCGGCACCGGGGTACCCCTTTTTGGGGGGGTGGGGGTGGGGGTTGGGGGAGTGGGGGTACCAGGTACCCCCAGTCCCCCCCCCCCCCATAGGGCCCCTTGCCAGTGAGGACTTGGCCGTTTTCACGCCGAGTAGGTTGTTCAGTGACGCCTGAAAATTTTTCAAAATTCGATTTTTTATGAAACCCTTTCGTTGCCCCTGGGATGGGTTTGAGTGATCATTTGGTGACAATATGGGTGCTTGAGCACCCATGGGGACCCACGTAGTGGCCGCTAGGCCTATGTAGCCCGCGCCATGGGCCCCCCAAAAGCCCCAAATTTGCCGTTTTGTAGGCTGTTTAGTGACACTTGAAAGATTTTCAAATTTCGACTGTTTCCGAAACCCTTCTGTTGCCCCTGCGATGCGTTGGCGTGATCATTTGGTGACAATACACGTACTTGAGCACCCGTGGGGACCCAAGTAGTGGCCACTGGGCCCATCCAGCCCGTGCCATGGGCCCCCCAACAGCTTCAAATTTGCGGTGCGTTGGCCGGGCCTGGCCAGGGCCCTAACCCCCCCCCCCCCCGTTCCTTAATCAATAGCCTGTCCCAATGGGGGTCCCTGTATCGCCCCTTCCCAAGAGGAGGGCGCAGAGCTTGGGCATCACGCTGCCCCTCTGAGCCTGACCCCCTTTGGACGACCGCAGGAAGGACCAAGTGCCCGGGGCAGTGCTGTGCGGTGGGAGTGCGGTCTGCCCTGCGCACAAGCCCGACCAGGACCAACAGGAAGTGGCCGAATGGGTTGGGGGGTGGAGGGGGCCCCTGAGGGCCGGGGCACGACCTGCATTTGCGATCCCTTTCCGTGCCCAGGCCCTCTGGGTCCTGGGAGCCATAGGGGTAAAGGCTGGTGGAAAACAGGGGGTGGGTTCTGCAAATCAGGGGGATGTTCACCCACACGCCAGGGCAGTCCTGAAGGAACCGGATGGTTTTGTGTTAAGGACCGCCCTTAAGGACCGCCAACCGCCGCCAACCGCCGCCAACCGCCGCCAACCGCCAGCGGCGACCAACCGCCAACCGCCAACCGCCAACCACTACCAACCGCCACCAACCACCAATCACCAACCACTAACCGCCACCAACCGCCAGTTGCCAACCGCCAACCGCCAACCGCCAACCGCCAACCGCCACCAACCATGGTTGAACACATGGAGTGCCCGCGGGCTTTTTTGGGGAAAAGTGTGTAACGGAACACTTTTTTTTGCCGTTAAGGACCGCCCTGCCACACGCTTTGTGTGGCGCCTTGGGACCCCCCACACTTCTGTTGCCTTGACAATTGGGGCAAGGGGCGGTGTGAACTATTGGATCACCCCTGGGCCGCATACCCAACTCCCCAGGCCAAAGCCCCCCCCCCCCCCCCCATCGCCTCTTCCAGCCCCCCGCCCCCCAGGGGGCCTCCAGCCAACGGTCAGTTGGGGCGGGTAGTTGGCGTCCAAACCCCAGGAGTCCCCCCCCCCTCCCCCCTTGTATCCACCCCTTTTGCCTTTGCCTTTGCCCAGGCGTCATTGGAAACTGTCAGATCCAGGACATCAGTGCCCCCTTCGATGCCCAAAACGGTTGGGAATGTCCCATGCAGTCGTCGGTCCTGCCCATCAAAATTGTGGACAACACCGCGGCCGCGGTCACCATCGAGGCCCTCCAGATGTTCAACACCACGGCAGACCTGGGCTACTTTGCAGTGGACTGCATCGACCCGGCCCATCCCGGGGGCGACGCGGCGGGCGGCATGCCCCCCACGTGTGAGGGGTGCTGCAACAACAGCCAAACGGTGCCGCCCGGGCCGGTCAATGGGACCCGGCGCCAATGCCAGTGCACCGAGGGCTTTGCTACCGTGGCCGTGTACATCCACGACCCCCAGATCAACAGCACCTTTGCCCCTCAGCCCCCAATCCCGTCCCATTGCAACCCGCCCACAGCGAACTCCACGGGCTCCTGCCGCTTCGTCTACAAAGTCCCATGCGGATGCGGTGTGCCCCTCCAGTCATGGACCTCGCGACCAGCAGCTCCGCAGGGAAGAGGGGGCAGGCAGAGTTGTGTGAGGATCCGAAGAGGGTTGACCAGCGTTGTGCTGAACAACGCGGCATCTCAACTCAGCATCTCCCGTAGGGGGGGGGGGGGGGGCTCTAACACCCCCCACCCCATCGGACCCCCCACCCCCCCTTTTCAGTGATTGGGCCCAATTTTTCTCTGACCAATCAAAAATTTTCTCTGGCGCCTTCGGCACAAGTCAGTTTAGGCCAAAACATTTCTTGGACCCCTCCAACAACTCAAGGTCTCCTGAGGGGGGGGGGGGGGTCCGGGGGGTCCCCTCTCGGACCCCCCCCCCCCCCCGCCCGCCCGCCGCTCCTCCCGTTCCAAGTCATCTGAACTTGAAGCCTGGGCCGACCCCTGGCCTGTTGCCCCACAGGCCTGGGCTTGGGGGGGGGGGGGGGCTCCGAGGGGGTGCCTGCCAGTCCCCATTCAGTGTCCACAAGGGAATCACAGGCCCCATCCACAGCCCCTCAGGCAATGGCAGCAACACCCAAGCGCCATCTTCAAAGGAATGGAATCAGTTGAAAAGTTGTGCACAAACGTTTCCGACGTCTGCAGTGCCCAATCATTTGGTGCGGAGGAGGTTCACCGCCCCCACCCTCAGACCCCCCCCCCCCTCAGTGCGTTTCACGTCTCACACCAATTTTGCCTCATCATTCGTTCCCGCTCCTTGTTTTGAAGTCATGTGCCTTTTGAGTGGGGGCAATCCGATGGCCCTCGGGAGGGGGCGCTCTGAAGGCAGGTTTGTCTTTGTTCCGCAGCGTGTGTGTGTGTGTGTGTGTGTGTGTTCGCCCGGAGGCATGCCAACCTGCAGCACCGCGATGGCGCCTGCCCCCCCGAAGTTGAACGACCGCACCAAAGGACCGCATGCGATCACGTGCGATGCGAGGCGCCGGGCTGCTCCGCGAGAGGACCTGCGATGGTGGGCACCCCACGGGGGGGGGACCCCGGACCAGTCCCTTGTATGTGGCATGCGCCCCCTCCCCTATCCCCCAGTACACGGGGGGGGGGGGTCCCCGGACCAGGCCCTTGTATGTGGCATGCGCCCCCTCCCCTCTCCCCCAGTACACGGGGGGGGGGGACCCCGGACCAGTCCCTTGTATGTGGCATGCGCCCCCTCCCCTCTCCCCCAGTACACGGGGGGGGGACCCCGGACCAGTCCCTTGTATGTGGCATGCGCCCCCTCCCCTATCCCCCAGTACACGGGGGGGGTTGGACCCCGGACCAGTCCCTTGTATGTGGCATGCGCCCCCTCCCCTCTCCCCCAGTACACGGGGGGGGGACCCCGGACCAGTCCCTTGTATGTGGCATGCGCCCCCTCCCCTATCCCCCAGTACACGGGGGGGGGTGGACCCCGGACCAGTCCCTTGTATGTGGCATGCGCCCCCTCCCCTCTCCCCCAGTACACGGGGGGGGGGGGGGCGGGACCAGTCCCTTGTATGTGGCATGCGCCCCCTCCCCTCTCCCCCAGTACACGGGGGGGGGACCCCGGACCAGTCCCTTGTATGTGGCATGCGCCCCCTCCCCTATCCCCCAGTACACGGGGGGGGGGGTGGACCCCGGACCAGTCCCTTGTATGTGGCATGCGCCCCCTCCCCTCTCCCCCAGTACACGGGGGGGGGGGGGACCCGGGACCAGTCCCTCGTATGTGGCATGCGCCCCCTCCCCTCTCCCCCAGTACACGGGGGGGGGGGGGGGCCGGGACCAGTCCCTTGTATGTGGCATGCGCCCCCTCCCCTCTCCCCCAGTACACGGGGGGGGGACCCTGGACCAGTCCCTTGTATGTGGCATGCGCCCCCTCCCCTCTCCCCCAGTACACGGGGGGGGGGGGTCCCCGGACCAGGCCCTTGTATGTGGCATGCGCCCCCCCGCTCTCCCCCAGTACACGGGGGGGGGGGACCCCGGACCAGTCCCTTGTATGTGGCATGCGCCCCCTCCCCTCTCCCCCAGTACACGGGGGGGGGGACCCGGGACCAGTCCCTTGTATGTGGCATGCGCCCCCTCCCCTCTCCCCCAGTACACGGGGGGGGGGGACCCGGGACCAGTCCCTTGTATGTGGCATGCGCCCCCTCCCCTCTCCCCCAGTACACGGGGGGGGGGGGACCCCGGACCAGTCCCTTGTATGTGGCATGCGCCCCCCCGCTCTCCCCCAGTACACGGGGGGGGGGACCCCGGACCAGTCCCTTGTATGTGGCATGCGCCCCCTCCCCTCTCCCCCAGTACACGGGGGGGGGGGGGGGCGGGACCAGTCCCTTGTATGTGGCATGCGCCCCCTCCCCTCTCCCCCAGTACACGGGGGGGGGACCCTGGACCAGTCCCTTGTATGTGGCATGCGCCCCCTCCCCTCTCCCCCAGTACACGGGGGGGGGGGTCCCCGGACCAGGCCCTTGTATGTGGCATGCGCCCCCCCGCTCTCCCCCAGTACACGGGGGGGGGGGACCCCGGACCAGTCCCTTGTATGTGGCATGCGCCCCCTCCCCTCTCCCCCAGTACACGGGGGGGGGGACCCGGGACCAGTCCCTTGTATGTGGCATGCGCCCCCTCCCCTCTCCCCCAGTACACGGGGGGGGGGTCCCCGGACCAGGCCCTTGTATGTGGCATGCGCCCCCCCGCTCTCCCCCAGTACACGGGGGGGGGGGACCCCGGACCAGTCCCTTGTATGTGGCATGCGCCCCCTCCCCTCTCCCCCAGTACACGGGGGGGGGGGTCCCCGGACCAGGCCCTTGTATGTGGCATGCGCCCCCCCGCTCTCCCCCAGTACACGGGGGGGGGGGACCCCGGACCAGTCCCTTGTATGTGGCATGCGCCCCCTCCCCTCTCCCCCAGTACACGGGGGGGGGGACCCGGGACCAGTCCCTTGTATGTGGCATGCGCCCCCTCCCCTCTCCCCCAGTACACGGGGGGGGGGGGTCCCCGGACCAGGCCCTTGTATGTGGCATGCGCCCCCCCGCTCTCCCCCAGTACACGGGGGGGGGGGACCCCGGACCAGTCCCTTGTATGTGGCATGCGCCCCCTCCCCTCTCCCCCAGTACACGGGGGGGGGGACCCGGGACCAGTCCCTTGTATGTGGCATGCGCCCCCTCCCCTCTCCCCCAGTACACGGGGGGGGGGGGGGCCGGGACCAGTCCCTTGTATGTGGCATGCGCCCCCTCCCCTCTCCCCCAGTACACGGGGGGGGGACCCTGGACCAGTCCCTTGTATGTGGCATGCGCCCCCTCCCCTCTCCCCCAGTACACGGGGGGGGGGGTCCCCGGACCAGGCCCTTGTATGTGGCATGCGCCCCCCCGCTCTCCCCCAGTACACGGGGGGGGGGGACCCCGGACCAGTCCCTTGTATGTGGCATGCGCCCCCTCCCCTCTCCCCCAGTACACGGGGGGGGGGACCCCGGACCAGTCCCTTGTATGTGGCATGCGCCCCCTCCCCTCTCCCCCAGTACACGGGGGGGGGGGGGGCGGGACCAGTCCCTTGTATGTGGCATGCGCCCCCTCCCCTCTCCCCCAGTACACGGGGGGGGGACCCTGGACCAGTCCCTTGTATGTGGCATGCGCCCCCTCCCCTCTCCCCCAGTACACGGGGGGGGGGGTCCCCGGACCAGGCCCTTGTATGTGGCATGCGCCCCCCCGCTCTCCCCCAGTACACGGGGGGGGGGGACCCCGGACCAGTCCCTTGTATGTGGCATGCGCCCCCTCCCCTCTCCCCCAGTACACGGGGGGGGGGACCCGGGACCAGTCCCTTGTATGTGGCATGCGCCCCCTCCCCTCTCCCCCAGTACACGGGGGGGGGGACCCGGGACCAGTCCCTTGTATGTGGCATGCGCCCCCTCCCCTCTCCCCCAGTACACGGGGGGGGGGGACCCGGGACCAGGCCCTTGTATGTGGCATGCGCCCCCTCCCCTCTCCCCCAGTACACGGGGGGGGGGGGACCCCGGACCAGTCCCTTGTATGTGGCATGCGCCCCCCCGCTCTCCCCCAGTACACGGGGGGGGGGACCCCGGACCAGTCCCTTGTATGTGGCATGCGCCCCCTCCCCTCTCCCCCAGTACACGGGGGGGGGGGGGCGGGACCAGTCCCTTGTATGTGGCATGCGCCCCCTCCCCTCTCCCCCAGTACACGGGGGGGGGACCCTGGACCAGTCCCTTGTATGTGGCATGCGCCCCCTCCCCTCTCCCCCAGTACACGGGGGGGGGGGTCCCCGGACCAGGCCCTTGTATGTGGCATGCGCCCCCCCGCTCTCCCCCAGTACACGGGGGGGGGGGACCCCGGACCAGTCCCTTGTATGTGGCATGCGCCCCCTCCCCTCTCCCCCAGTACACGGGGGGGGGGACCCGGGACCAGTCCCTTGTATGTGGCATGCGCCCCCTCCCCTCTCCCCCAGTACACGGGGGGGGGGTCCCCGGACCAGGCCCTTGTATGTGGCATGCGCCCCCCCGCTCTCCCCCAGTACACGGGGGGGGGGGACCCCGGACCAGTCCCTTGTATGTGGCATGCGCCCCCTCCCCTCTCCCCCAGTACACGGGGGGGGGGGTCCCCGGACCAGGCCCTTGTATGTGGCATGCGCCCCCCCGCTCTCCCCCAGTACACGGGGGGGGGGGACCCCGGACCAGTCCCTTGTATGTGGCATGCGCCCCCTCCCCTCTCCCCCAGTACACGGGGGGGGGGACCCGGGACCAGTCCCTTGTATGTGGCATGCGCCCCCTCCCCTCTCCCCCAGTACACGGGGGGGGGGGTCCCCGGACCAGGCCCTTGTATGTGGCATGCGCCCCCCCGCTCTCCCCCAGTACACGGGGGGGGGGGACCCCGGACCAGTCCCTTGTATGTGGCATGCGCCCCCTCCCCTCTCCCCCAGTACACGGGGGGGGGGACCCGGGACCAGTCCCTTGTATGTGGCATGCGCCCCCTCCCCTCTCCCCCAGTACACGGGGGGGGGGGGGGCCGGGACCAGTCCCTTGTATGTGGCATGCGCCCCCTCCCCTCTCCCCCAGTACACGGGGGGGGGACCCTGGACCAGTCCCTTGTATGTGGCATGCGCCCCCTCCCCTCTCCCCCAGTACACGGGGGGGGGGGTCCCCGGACCAGGCCCTTGTATGTGGCATGCGCCCCCCCGCTCTCCCCCAGTACACGGGGGGGGGGGACCCCGGACCAGTCCCTTGTATGTGGCATGCGCCCCCTCCCCTCTCCCCCAGTACACGGGGGGGGGGACCCCGGACCAGTCCCTTGTATGTGGCATGCGCCCCCTCCCCTCTCCCCCAGTACACGGGGGGGGGGGGGGCGGGACCAGTCCCTTGTATGTGGCATGCGCCCCCTCCCCTCTCCCCCAGTACACGGGGGGGGGACCCTGGACCAGTCCCTTGTATGTGGCATGCGCCCCCTCCCCTCTCCCCCAGTACACGGGGGGGGGGGTCCCCGGACCAGGCCCTTGTATGTGGCATGCGCCCCCCCGCTCTCCCCCAGTACACGGGGGGGGGGGACCCCGGACCAGTCCCTTGTATGTGGCATGCGCCCCCTCCCCTCTCCCCCAGTACACGGGGGGGGGGACCCGGGACCAGTCCCTTGTATGTGGCATGCGCCCCCTCCCCTCTCCCCCAGTACACGGGGGGGGGGGACCCGGGACCAGGCCCTTGTATGTGGCATGCGCCCCCCCGCTCTCCCCCAGTACACGGGGGGGGGGGGACCCCGGACCAGTCCCTTGTATGTGGCATGCGCCCCCTCCCCTCTCCCCCAGTACACGGGGGGGGGGGTCCCCGGACCAGGCCCTTGTATGTGGCATGCGCCCCCCCGCTCTCCCCCAGTACACGGGGGGGGGGGACCCCGGACCAGTCCCTTGTATGTGGCATGCGCCCCCTCCCCTCTCCCCCAGTACACGGGGGGGGGGACCCGGGACCAGTCCCTTGTATGTGGCATGCGCCCCCTCCCCTCTCCCCCAGTACACGGGGGGGGGGGGTCCCCGGACCAGGCCCTTGTATGTGGCATGCGCCCCCCCGCTCTCCCCCAGTACACGGGGGGGGGGGACCCCGGACCAGTCCCTTGTATGTGGCATGCGCCCCCTCCCCTCTCCCCCAGTACACGGGGGGGGGGACCCGGGACCAGTCCCTTGTATGTGGCATGCGCCCCCTCCCCTCTCCCCCAGTACACGGGGGGGGGGGGGGGGCGGGACCAGTCCCTTGTATGTGGCATGCGCCCCCTCCCCTCTCCCCCAGTACACGGGGGGGGGGGGACCCCGGACCAGTCCCTTGTATGTGGCATGCGCCCCCTCCCCTCTCCCCCAGTACACGGGGGCGGGGGGACCCCGGACCAGTCCCTTGTATGTGGCATGCGCCCCCCCGCTCTCCCCCAGTACACGGGGGGGGGGACCCCGGACCAGTCCCTTGTATGTGGCATGCGCCCCCTCCCCTCTCCCCCAGTACACGGGGGGGGGACCCCGGACCAGTCCCTTGTATGTGGCATGCGCCCCCTCCCCTCTCCCCCAGTACACGGGGGGGGGGGACCCCGGACCAGTCCCTTGTATGTGGCATGCGCCCCCTCCCCTCTCCCCCAGTACACCCCCCCCCCTGGGCCTGCCCAGGCGCCGTGGCGGGGCCTGCCCAGGCGCCGTGGCGTCGCCTGCCGTCTCGTGAAAACCAGCGGTAGAACGCGGTGTCAAAACCGGATGACCCCTGGAGTGCACACCTCCCGCAATGCCCATCGGCCGGGACAGCAGCACTGACACCACCGCCCCCCTACAAAGAGAGGCGACGCGGACACCCCCCCAAAGTGCAGGTTTGGGGCCTTGTGCAGGAGCGACCCCTGCGGCATGGGCCCCCCAAGGGGGGGGTGGGCAGGGGCTCGTGTGAATTGCAAAGGTACAGTCGTCTTGTTTGCCTCGACGACGGCCGCGGTGCGCTTAGGCGCAACGATGTGCTCACGCAGTGGCCCTTGTGCGTCTCGCCATCGATGCGCCGGTTGCCCCTCCCCGCGCCAGAGCCCGAGGTGTTCGACCTCGGCGACGCCAAACAAATGCTGCTGAAGCCGGTCACGACCATCACGCATGAGCCCGACGGCACAATGCGGGTCCGCCAGTCGCTGGACACGTCGTTCACGCCCTCCGATCCCGCCGCCGGCCCCGCGACGTACACGCGCTTAGTGACCGACGTGAAGATCGACGAGTCCCGGTTTGGGATGGTGGACCTCTCGCAGCACCTGGACTCCACGGACGCTATCTCCTGCGGGAGCACCGATCAGTTTGATCTGATCGGGATCGACGTGGAGCCCGCCAACCCCCTTGTGTTCCTTCTGGAGCCCTCGAATCACGACGCCCCCGAGCTCATCCTGTCGGGCCCCCCGACGTGGGAGTGTGCGGGGCAGCCCATCTTCCGCTCGGTACTCCCCCTGCCCTCCCTCTGGTACGGCTGCCGGGGGGGTCAGCGCGGGGGGGTCCGCTGTGTGCGGCCCCCATCGCGCCGTCCCGCGCCGCTGCCCCCCCCTGTCTTCTGCCCCTTCCCTGCTGCTGCCCTGCCAGTGAAATGCGCGCAAGGGAGTGGGCACAGCGGCGTGCGCTGGGGTCTGTGCTCGTCCCGGGTGCTCGGGGGGGGGGGGGGGCAGGGCCTACACACCCGAGCCCAGACCAACAAGCAAAGGTCTGGACAACGTCACGCGTGCGGCGCCCCGCACGAGGGGCCGTGTGACGATCCGAGATGCAGCAGCCGCGACCGGGCGCAGACCGCTCCTGTAGCGGCGCCTCTCATGTGCGGGCCCATGCAGTCAGGGGGGGTGGGCAGGGACTTGCTTTAATTTTCATTCCGACGGGGGGGGGGGGGGCAGATTCACCCACCTCCTCCACCAAGACCTCGAGAACCTGGTGTACTTCTCACTGCTGACAGACACATACACACAGGCCTCTGGTAAAGTGTGGTCACGAACAGGCGCTATCCCCATGGGGGGACCATTCAGCGCCCAAAGCGCAGACCTGAGATCCATCTGGGCCGCTAAACAACGGACAGACTTGATGAGACGAATAGGCCAGCTCTCCTTCTCACCAAGAGGACACCCACTGTGGACCACACCACGAGGGAACACGGTGTCCTTAGCGCAATTCAGGGACAACATCCTGGTAGGGGCACGGGGACCGTCCCCAGCGCACGAGATGCAAAATGTCTGTGACACTCTGTCAGAGGTATGGGACCTGCCAGTCCTGTGCGACTGCATGACAGATGAACAACGGGTATGCCGCCGCACTTGCACATCCCCCTCTCTCACGGCCATGGGTTTTACCATACACCTCGGGGACGACAGCCCTCCATTGATATATGCCCAGCCGTCGGGTTTGACAGCGAGCTGGCACCTGAAATACACAGTCACCCTCCAGTCACCACCACCTGCACAGGCCCACAAACACATATCCAACATACTGGTCAGTGCAGTACTCAATGTACAGCCCTTTCTCCACACATGGGCATCCTGTTTATTGAGTATCACATCCTGGGCGCAAGTTGCCCTCTTGTCTGGCTATTCACAACCCACTGTCTTGCGCGCGTTGCACTCCGCAGTGCCTCGCATCATCGCCCGAACGACATGGGACGTAGATCAGACACTTATATGGTGCGAACACATTACCTATAAACTGCCTTCCACCAGGGAGACAGTCTTTTTCCACCTCCATCGCTGGCTAAACAGCCATGCTATTTGGTCAACACAGGCGTATGCCTCATGGCACATGCCACATGCAGGGCTCTGCCACGCGCACTGCGCCGACTGGTGCCACAATTTTCCTATTTTATCTGCGCTAACGCCACTATTGAATCCCTCGAAACACATCCCGTTGGGGCTATGCCCCCGGGGGGAGGGCCCATCACCTTTCCCTGTCTTATGAACTCAGAAATAGGTCGAATTTACAGGTCCGGTGGGTAAAGCATAGCGTCGGCCGATGGCGTACCGCTGCACACCCACTGTTTCGCATCTCTGTGGCCCACCCACAGGCATCTTCGTGTCTCTTGTCTTGCGACAGAAAGGTACCTATGGTCTTATAGGCCACTGACGAGCCCATTTTCTTTCTGCGCTTTGTGCTGTTGCCGCCAGTGCACACGTGACATAGCCCAGAGTTCCTTCGGGGGACCCCTCCCCCCTGGACCCCCTCCCCCCTCCCCCCTGGACCCCCCCCCCCTCCCCCCTCAGCTCAAGTGCACCCGAAAACCTGGGTTTTGGGAACATTTTTTAGTCACGGGAAAAAAGGTTTTCGGCGCCTTTGGCGCATGCCATACACTGTGTACATATTGCTCCATGTGTGCTCCATGTACCTTGTTTTCCAGACTACCATGCCCCAACGCTCGTTGTCAGTGTATTTCGGCTCCCCAGTCCCACCATTGCCACGCGCAAAACGCAAAGACGTAATTGACGCACTACTCTATTTTAGGTTTAAAGATAGGATCACCGGTCATAAAAGACAAAAAGCCGAGGTGCCCTCTGATCCGGAGCCAGTGGATGATGAGGCGCTGCCTGATAATTTGTCTGATGTCTCCCATTCAGGCAGTGACTCAGGTTCGTCATCATCATCAGGTTCCAGTTCCAGTTCCACTACCGATGGGGGCTCCAGTTCAGGTGAGTCTAATTTTGACTGACAAGAAAGATCACTGTCATTTGGCATGAGATGGTGAATGTCCCGCTTTGTTGTAGTTGTTGTGTATTGGTGAGATGTGGGAACCCTGAATTGACATTCAATGATGAATTTTCCTTTGTTTACGGCCGACAACATGGCATTTCCATGTGCTGAGTTGTTCATTCTCCAATAATTTTTCTGTTCACTGTGGATTGGGTATGTTCCGGCAAAGGGGGGGGGGACCCCTCCCCCCTGGACCCCCTCCCCCCCTCCCCCCCCCCCCTCAGCTCAAGCAAGTCCCTGGGGGGGGGCGGGGGTGCGATCGGCCCAGTCTCTGATGACGGCCTCTGTGCGTTGGTATGGGATGGTGGTGCCCGGACCGACTCGGGCAAGGCACAGGAAGGCCCGTTCCGGTGTAAAGATGGACCCGCACACGCAGGCACAACCCTCTGTGTGCGGAGGGTCCCTGCGGATAGGCCCCTCTGCAGTCTTCCAGGCACACACATTCCGGGGGTCCACAGGCCAGAGGGGGGGGGGGGGTGCATTGGCATCGGACCCCCCCCCCTCACATGCGGTGTGACGACGAAGGCAAGTGCAGCCCCAAACGCGCATTGGCGGTCCGGGAAGAGGGTGGACTCATTGCCTCGGAGGAGAATGCGTGTGGGGGTGGCCGAGGCGGAGGACTACGTCGCCCAGAGCCACAGGGGAGGGGGTTACATGTTGGGCCGGACGCCCCCGGCCGCCACCGCAGGCGTTGGGGTCGAGAAGTGAACTGCACCGGGTCGGGATCTCAGGGCCATCATCCGATCATCCGATGATCTGATCCAAATCGGTCGCATTCCGCAACGGTCGCTGGGGGACTGGGGTCCCGGACGTGTGGCGGTCGGGCCGAGTACTTCCGCATAAGTGCCCCCCCCCCCCCCCCCGAGCCCCCAAGGCGGTGTCCCACGCCCAGAACGGCCCCACAAGACGCAGTGGGCCCGCGCTGCCACACGCTCGGCAGCAAGGCACCGCACCCCCCCCTTCACGCATCTGTTGGCAGAACTGCAGCTGGTTGAAATGGACTGGGAGCAGGGACCAAGCCAGGCAGACACCGAAAGCATGCCGTCCTCCCACACCTCATCAAGGCACACATCGCCAGCGTCACGCATGTCTGACGACGCCTCCACACTGTCCTGCAGCACCATGTGTTCTCACTGCACCACTCCATAAACCCAGTGCCCCACATGGGCACCATCAGCGCAACAAACCCACCCAAGCAACCCCCCCCCCCCCCCTGAATGGCTGTGTGTTGAATGTGCGCTAACCAGCACCACCAGGGCACAGTGAGCCCGAACCAAGATCCCAGGAGTACCGGCCGAATGGGGCCAGCGTCAAGCAGGTATCCCAGGGACTGACCCTGACCACCATGCACGCCACTGACCCTGTAGAGTCAAAGCCCCGCAAACTTGGGTACGACAGTGTACATATGGAAGGTAGGGACAAGCGAACACTGGCGGAAGCACCGGGACAGTCGCCTAGCAAAAACCCGGACGCCTGCTGTGAACTTGCTGAAGAACAATGGCTGGAAGTGTCTATGGCGGGGACATCCAGCTCAGCCTACCGACCAATTGAAGCCCCTTCACGCATCAGGGGGACCGCGCCCCCTCCCTCCGTGCCCCCCCCCCCCCCCGCCGGGAGGGGTCTACATGCCCCCTCCCCCCCACCCCCTCTCCCCCCCTCACCCCCCCCCCCCCCCCCTGCGCAGGTGATCGCGGCGGTGTACCAGTACGACCAAGGCCGCCTCCTGGTCGCCACCGAGAAGATGTTCTGGGAGGACGTCATCAAAGAGGGCGAGGTCACGCTGGCCTCCAATGATCTGCAGGCGGACCTCCTCGCCTCCGGCGAGCCCGAGCCCAAGCCCAACGCCACGAACGCCACGAACGCCACGCAGGACCTGCTGAGCCAGTTCCACCGGCTGACGAGGCAGGGCCGGCGCGAGAAGGGCCAGTCCCGCCGCGGCAAGTTCGCCACGCAGAACTGGCTCAACGACGCCGCCAAAGACTTCAAAGACTGGGCCAAGGACTCGGGGGTGGTGGACGCGCTGCAGCCGCTCCAGGACACGGTGAACGGCGCGGTGAAGGGGGCGGGGAAGGCGGTGAAGCTGGCCCTCGAGGGCGGGGTCGACATCAACACGCGGTTGGTCTCGCTGGACATAACGTTGGAGAAGGAGATGACCTACGGGGACAGCCAGAGCGAAAACGAGAGGCACACCCGCAGCGGGCCCATCACGCTCGACATGATCGCGCGGATCCACATCTCGCTCGGCCTGAACTTTGTCCTGAAGATCACAGACTACAAGCTGGACGCCCTGGAGCTGTCCTTCGAGGGGCAGTTTGACCTGACGGCGGAGTCCTTTGCCCTCGCGGGCGGGATGTACACGTACGAGTGGGAAGAAGAGATCTTCGTGAAGCAGATGAAGCCCATCAAGTTCATGATCGGCTCCATCCCCGTCGTCATCCTCCCCAGTTTCCCGCTGGCCATTGGGTTCGAGTCCGGCATCGAGGGCGGGATCAAGATCAGCGCCCTCGCCACCGTCGGGGCCAAGCTCAAGTTCGGGGTGGGGTACAGCTCTGACAAAGGGCTGATGCCGATCTGGGAGTTCGAAAGGATCTGGGAGTTCGAAAAGAGTGTGAGCGTCTCCGCGTCATTCTACATGAATCCGTACATCAAGCCCCAGGTCACGATGAACATCTACGGCTTCATCGAGTTCACGGTGGGGTTCCAGCTTGGGCCAGTCTTCACGGTCACGGCGCTGCTTTGTGAGAAGCCCGACTCGTTGGGGATCGGACGGCCGCACGCCACGTTCCTCGTCGACATTGACATGGCGTTCACCGTCGACCTGGTCTTCAAACTTGGGTTTGATCTGCCCTTCTTACAGTTCTTCGAGGAGTGGGACATTTATCTGTTCAATTGGGGCAAAGACTTGTACGACTACTCCATTGGGCCTGCACAGCTCCCGGACGTTGGGATCACATTGCCCGAATGTGAGGACGAAGCCCCTGTCCCGCGGCAGTCGCCGGCACGACTCGTGGAATTCGAAAGCAGGCAAGGGGGGGTCAAGCCCGGGGACGCCCTGATAGACGAGGCGGGGCTGCCCAAATGGATCGCCAAGAGCTCCCCCAGAGCGGGGGAGGCCCAATTGGGGTGCTCCAACACGCCCATTAAAAAGGAATTCGTCGACGAAGACGTGGGGTGCACGACGTATTGCGGGGGCTCCAACTGGATGCTCTCAGGGGTGCCGCTCTACGCCTACAAGCAGGTGGCCTGCGAGTGTTACAGCTTCTGCGACTTGGAAGAGCCCCGCAGCACCTGGGAGGGCACTTTGAAAATGTTTACCTTGTACCACAGCGCCGCAGGTACGGCTGTGCGGGGGCCCTGGGTGCTGTGTGGGGGCCTGGGGCGCACCCGATGGAGGGCTGTGGCGATTTGGGTGTCTAAGATGAGGCGAAGGGAGGGTAGCCCGAAGGTGCCCCCCCCCCCCCCCAATCTGCTTGGCTCAGAGCGGGCATTGCCTGCAGGGCTTTGTTGGGGCTCGCCAGGAGCCGCCCTTGGGTGAGCAGGTGTAGCAAATTCAAATTGGCCCACGTCCTTCACACAGCCCCTTTCACACAGGCCCTGCCTCTCACATAGGCCCTCTCACACAGGCCCCTCCCCCTTCGCAGGCCCCTCCCTCTCCGGTGACTTCTTGCCGTGAATGGGGGCCTGACAACGAGCCACATCGCATACACAAGACAAATGAAGAACATTACGCTCCGGCGGAAACAAGGGGTCCTATCGTCCCCTCCGCATCCAACAAATTAAGGGAGGTAAGACCACCCAAAACATACCGAGAGGTGGCAAATTTTGTTGTTCAAGCACCAAGTCCTGGCGATAACCCGCATACCCGGGAGATCCCCACCCCCTGTAAGACGTCTGATGTAACCCAATCTGCGTGTCAGAGGGGAGGACAGCCTGAACTATTGCCTCAGTCGTGAGGGAGGGTGCGGAGTATGTTTCACATCACAAAGCACATCACTGTCGTCATTCAAAACACTGCGCAACGCACGGTGGGCGCGGTGCCCCAACCCCAAGCGCCCCGCCCACACAGCACAGCAGACCCCGGCAGACAGGCAGAGGCAAGGGGCTGGGACCACCAGCCAGTGCGGAATGCAGTGGCTGAGGTGCTGCAAAATGCGAGGGCACAACACAGCGAAGCACAAAACACACGGGACGCCAGAGGGGCTGCAGATCCCAGGGGCACAGCACGTGGGGTGCGCGATCCACAGCGCAGGGGCCACAGAGGAACCCTTTGGGGGGGGGGGGGGGGGGTCCAACGCCGCTGCACCGCCGGAGCACCGACAGCCAAGCCCAAAGGGCACAGCAGAGCTGACATTGGCGCAACCCCCACAACCGCCAGCGCAGCCCCGGTGCACCGACTGATGGGCTCGGGCGACACGGAAGCAGCACCCAAAGGGTGACGGCCCAGGGGCTTGGAAGGGCACGTTTGAGGGGGTGGACAGAGCGCGAGGTGCACAAGGCGGACAGACCCGCCGGAGGAACAGGGCCGTCCACCGCGACGACCGTCAAACAACATTTGACCCGACGCAGCACGTGAAGGAACGAACTGGTGACTGTCCAGGCCCTGTCAAGAACAACCCGTGGGATGGAATGCCACACACACACACACACA
>OZ038389.1:28080578-28106039 GCA_964036045.1 Eutreptiella sp. 'Long Island Sound 2002'
CCGGGCCCAGGCGGGCCTTCAGCAGTGTGGCACGCGCCTTGGCGTGGGCGTACCAGATCCGTATGGACTCCTCCACGACGTGGCGGAGGAACTCCGTGCCCAGCGAGTGGGGCCCCGTACACTCCAGGTGGGCCAGCTGCATGGAGGGGGTCCGCAGGGCTGCCGCCCACTGCTCCAGCACAGTCGGTTCCCACAACTGGTGACGCACTGGGGCCGCCCGTGGCCCCACCTTCTGGTCGAGCCACGCTGCGAGGCGCCGGCGGGCTGGCCCCCACTCGTGCGATTGAGCCGAGCAGGCCCACAGGTGGGGCGCCGTCTCGGGCTGTGTCCCGCACAGGAGGCACGTTGTATCCAGCACCGTGCCCCGGTGGGAGGAACGGTGGGCTAGGACGGCCATGGTCGGGACGTTGTCCATGCGCCGTGATGTGGCGCTGCTGGTCGAGGTCGAACCAGTCCAGGGGGAGGCCCCCCCCTGGCATGAAGTTTATGCCCCAGCGGGCCTCGTAGATGGCTTGCGCCGGTATGGAGGCCCGGTCCTGCAACCAGTCACTCAGCGCCGTCGGGGAGAGCTGGCACTGGTCGCGGAAGGGCACTGGTGAGTAGCCAACTCCCGCAATGCACTGCCTCACTGCCCTCGGGCAGTAGGCAGTGCAACTCTTGCACATGGCTGTCCTTAAGGGACGAGATTTTTTTTTTTTTGTTAAGGACAGCCCTTAAGGACAGCCCCTAGAGGCCTTTTTCCCCCGGCCGAACGCGGGCCATGTCTACCCCCCCCGCCGCTCTCTGATTTTGCCCCCCGCTCTGAGGCGGTGGGGCTCCCCGATACGGCAGGGGTGAGGTAGCCAATTTGCCCACTTGTGGGCCACTTCTGATTTTGCCCCCCGCTCTGAAGCGGTGGGGCTCCCCGATACGGCAGGGGTGAGGTAGCCAATTTGCCCACTTGTGGGCCACTTCCGATTTTGCTCCCCGCTCTGAGGCGGTGGGGCTCCCCGATACTGGTGTGCGTTGGGTGGAAGCAATGTTCCACGAGCTTGATATTGTGCTGGAGAATTTGCGTGCTGTTGTGGAACACTTGCCCGAGTACATTAGTCATGAGGCTGACCTGGGGCGGAGGGAGAAGGCCTAGGGCTTGTTCGATGCACTTTCACACCCCCTCTTCAAGTTGACGGCAGCCTTTTTTTGCGATGTTTTTGCTGTGGTTTGTGCCACAAGCAAGAAAGTTCAAGCGACCAGGGGGGCACGGGTCGCCGCCGTCCAGGGTTTGATGAACGTGATGTGCACACAGCTGTTGCACACCATGCGTCATGTCATTCCAGGGGGGTGGGAGGAATCGTTGGGTGTTGACGTAGGGAGTAGCGTCATCAAGGGTAGCCGGATGAAGTTTCTTCGTAGTTTGATTGAGGACGTACAGGCACGATTCAAGCGAGCTGAGTGGGATGGCAGTGCTAACCTGGAGGATTGGGTTGAGGCAAGCTCGTGTTCGTGTGAGAGAGTTTTTAGCTACGTGACGGCTACGGACTTTGGCCAAACCACGGAGCGTATGTGTGAGACGCTGTGGGTAAGGTGCAATGGGGAGGCACCAGAGGATTGGGGGCCCTTTGAGGTTTTTGAGGACCTTCGGAAGGCCCCTGTCCGCCCGCGCAAACGGAAGCAAGGGCATGCGGTTGAGGTGGAAGATGGTGGTTTGCTTGGGTTTGCGGCTTTCAAGGATTTGGCAGTTTCTTTGGAAGAGGATGTTGAGGCGGAGGTTCCGTTGGACATTCGAGATTTGTGGGTTGTCCCCAAGAGGGCGACACGTGACGCCGACATTGGCGATGTGTATGGGGTTGAGTTGGAGGGTGAGGACGAAGACAGTGAGGACGAGGATATGGAGCAGGCTCCTCTTCTGACCTTCCTAACCCCTCAGCTGTCCCCTCCACCTCTTCTAACCCTGGCACGCAGTTGGTGTTTCAGTATGATGTGGATGAGGCGGTGTTGAGTGCAATGGAGAGGGGGAGGTTGCATGAGTGGACTAAGGTTGAGTTTCAGGCCATTTGTAGGAAGCATGGTTTGAGTGTGAGAGGGGGGAAGGGTGAGCTTATGGAGCGTGTCAGGGTGCACTTCCACAGGTTGTACCAGCAGTAGGGAGTTTGTTTCCAGCTGTGCCACCGGCGATGGAACATTCGGGTGGTCGAACGCTGCATCACTATATTTGATTCAAAAAAAGTATTGCTCTTCTTCATGTTGAATTGTGCAGGGTGTGAGGTAGGGTCATGCAACACAGGTGGGGCAAGGATCATATGGTTATGTGCTGAGACCAATTTGGGGCTAGGGACTCATGGTTGAACAATTGGGAACACCGGGGTGAAGACATGTACTGTCCGCGGGCTCTTTTGAAATTACCCCGTACCGGACGGGATTTTTTTTTTTTTTTGCGTTAAGGACAGCCCTGCTCCTGCAATGCACTGCCTCCCTGCCTGGGGGCAGTGGGCAGTGGAATTCCTGCAATACACTGCCCCACTGCCTGGGGGCAGGGGGCAGCGCAACTCCTGCAATGCCCTATCTCACTGCCCTGGGGCATTGGGCAGTGGAACTCCTTCAATGCTCTGCCCCACTGCCTGGGGGCAGTGGGCAGCGCAACTCCTGCCATACACTGCCGCACTGCCTGGGGGCGGTGGGCATTGCAACTTCTGCAATGCACTGCCTCACTGCCCTCGGGCAGTAGGCAGTGCAACTCCTGCAGTGCACTGCCCCGCTGCCTGGGGGCAGCGGGCAGTGCAACACCTGCAATGCACTGCCTCACTGCCTGGGGGCAGTGGGCAGTTGAACCCCTGCAATGCACTGCCCCACTGCCTGGGAGCAGTGGGCAGTGCAACTCCTGCAATGCACTGCCTGACTGCCCTGGGGGCAGTGGGCAGTGCCACTCCTGCAATCCACTGCCGCACTGGCTGGGGGCAGTGGGCAGTGCAACTCCTGCAATGCACTGCCTCATTGCCCTCGGGCAGCAGGCAGTGCAACTCCTGCAATGCACTGCCTCACTGCCTGGGGGCAGTGGGCAGTGGAACTCCTGCAATGCTCTGGCCACTGCCTGGGGCAAGTGGACAGTGGAACTCTTGCAATGCGCTGCCTCACTGCCTGGGGGCAGTGGGCAGTGGAACTCCCGCAACACACCGCCCCACTGCCCGGGAGGAGTGGGCAGTGCAACTCCTGCGATGCACTGCCTCACTGCCTGGGAACAGTGGGCAGTGCAGCTCCTGCAATGCACTGCCTCACTGCCTGGGGGCAGTGGGCAGTGCAACTCCTGCAATGCACTGCCTCACTGCCCTCGGGCAGCAGGCAGTGCAACTCCTGCAATGCACTGCCTCACTGCCTGGGGGAAGCGGACAGTGGAAGTCCTGCAATGCGCTACCTCACTGCCTGGGGGCAGTGGGCAGTGGAACTCCCGCAATACACCGCCTCACTGCCTGGGAGGAGCGGGCAGTGCAACTCCTGCGATGCACTGCCTCACTGCCTGGGGGCAGTGGGCAGTAGAACGCCTGCAATACACTGCCCCACTGCCTGGGGGCAGTGGGCAGCGGTCAGTGGTCGGAGTGTCCTGCAGGGCCTGTGGGGATGAAGAACCGGGTACACCAGCCTGGGGGACGGGGAGCCCTGCCCAGGGGGTGGTCGGAGTGTCCCGTAGGGCCTGCGGGGAGGTAGAATCGGGCACACCGGCCTGGGGGGATGGGGAGTCCAGCCCAGGGGGTGGTCGGAGCGTCCTGCAGGGCCTGTGGAGATGTAGATTCGGGCACACCAGCCTGGGGGGGACGGGGAGTCCTGCCCAGGGGGTGGTCGGAGTGCATCGCTGGGCCTGTGGGGAGGTAGATTCGGGCACACCGGCCTGGGGGGACGGGGAGTTCTGCCCAGGGGGTGGTCGGAGCGTCCTGCAGGGCCTGTGGGGACGTAGAACCAGGCACACCGGCCTAGGGGGATGGGGAGTCCAGCCCAGGGGGTGGTCGGAGTTTCCTGCAGGGACTGCGGGGATGGACAACCGGGCACACCGGCCCGGGGGGATGGGGAGTCCTGCCCAGGGGGTGGTCGGAGTGTCCTGCAGGGCCTGTGGGGAGGTAGATTCGGGCACACCGGCCTGGGGGGATGGGGAGTCCTGCCCAGGGGTTGGTCGGAGTGTCCTGCTGGGCCTGTGGGGAGGTAGATTCGGCCACACCGCCCCGGGGGGACGGGGAGTCCTGCCCAGGGGGTGGTCGGAGTGTCCTGCAGGGCCTGCGGGGATGGACTACTGGGCCCACCGGCCTGGGGGGATGGGGAGTCCTGCCCAAGGGGTGGTCGGAGTGTCCTGCAGGGCCTGTGGGGACGTAGAACCGGGCACACCGGCCTGGGGGGATGGGGAGTCCCGCCCAGGGGGTGGTCGGAGTTTCCTCCGGGGCCTGCGGGGATGGACAACCGGGCCCACCGGCCTGGGGGGACGGGGAGTCCTGCCCAGGGGGTGGTCGGAGTGTCCTGCTGGGCCTGTGGGGAGGTAGATTCGGGCACACCGCCCCGGGGGGACGGGGAGTCCTGCCCAGGGGGTGGTCGGAGTTTCCTGCAGGGCCTGCGGGGATGGACAACGGGGCCCACCGGCCTGGGGGGACGGGGAGTCCTGCCCAAGGGGTGGTCGGAGTGTCCTGCTGGGCCTGTGGTGAGGTAGATTCGGGCACACCGCCCCGGGGGGATGGGGAGTCCTGCCCAGGGGGTGGTCGGAGCGTCCTGCAGGGCCTGTGGGGACGTAGAACCGGGCACACCGGCCTGGGGGGATGGGCACTCCTGCCCAGGGGGTGGTCGGAGCGTCCTGCAGGGCCTGTGGGGACGTAGAACCGGGCACACCGGCTTGGGGGGATGGGGAGTCCTGCCCAGGGGGTGGTCGGAGCGTCCTGCAGGGCCTGTGGGGACGTAGAACCGGGCACACCGGCTTGGGGGGATGGGGAGTCCTGCCCAGGGGGTGGTCGGAGCGTCCTGCAGGGCCTGTGGGGACGTAGAACCGGGCACACCGGCCTGGGGGGATGGGCAGTCCTGCCCAGGGGGTGGTCGGAGCGTCCTGCAGGGCCTGTGGGGACGTAGAACCAGGCCCACCGGCCTTGGGGGATGGGGAGTCCTGCCCAGGGGGTGGTCGGAGTTTCCTGCAAGGACTGCGGGGATGGACAACCGGGCGCACCGGCCCGGGGGGATGGGGAATCCTGCCCAGGGGGTGGTCGGAGTGTCCTGCAGGGCCTGTGGGGAGGTAGATTCGGGCACACCGGCCTGGGGGGATGGGGAGTCCTGCCCAGGGGGTGGTCGGAGTGTCCTGCAGGGCCTGTGGGGACGTAGAACCGGGCACACCGGCCTAGGGGGATGGGGAGTCCAGCCCAGGGGGTGGTCGGAGCGCCCTGCAGGGCCTGCGGGGATGGACTACTGGGCCCACCGGCCTGGGGGGATGGGGAGTCCTGCCCAAGGGGTGGTCGGAGTGTCCTGCAGGGCCTGTGGGGACGTAGAACCGGGCACACCGGCCTGGGGGGATGGGGAGTCCCGCCCAGGGGGTGGTCGGAGTTTCCTGCAGGGCCTGCGGGGATGGACAACCGGGCCCACCGGCCTGGGGGGACGGGGAGTCCTGCCCAGGGGGTGGTCGGAGTGTCCTGCTGGGCCTCTGGGGAGGTAGATTCGGGCACACCACCCCGGGGGGACGGGGAGTCCTGCCCAGGGGGTGGTCGGAGTTTCCTGCAGGGCCTGCGGGGATGGACAACGGGGCCCACCGGCCTGGGGGGACGGGGAGTCCTGCCCAGGGGGTGGTCGGAGTGTCCTGCTGCGCCTGTGGTAAGGTAGATTCGGGCACACCGCCCCGGGGGGACGGGGAGTCCTGCCCAGGGGGTGGTCGGCGCGTCCTGCAGGGCCTGTGGGGACGTAGAACCGGGCACACCGGCCTGGGGGGATGGGGAGTCCAGCCCAAGGGGTGGTCGGAGTTTCCTGCAGGGCCTGCGGGGATGGACAACCGGGCCCACCGGCCTGGGGGGATGGGCAGTCCTGCCCAGGGGGTGGTCGGAGCGTCCTGCAGGGCCTGTGGGGACGTAGAACCGGGCACACCGGCCTGGGGGGATGGGGAGTCCAGCCCAGGGGGTGGTCGGAGTTTCCTGCAGGGACTGCGGGGATGGACAACCGGGCGCACCGGCCCGGGGGGATGGGGAATCCTGCCCAGGGGGTGGTCGGAGTGTCCCGCAGGGCCTGTGGGGAGGTAGATTCGGGCACACCGCCCCGGGGGGACGGGGAGTCCTGCCCAGGGGGTGGTCGGAGTGTCCTGCAGGGCCTGTGGGGACGTAGAACCGGGCACACCGGCCTGGGGGGATGGGGAGTCCAGCCCAGGGGGTGGTCGGAGCGCCCTGCAGGGCCTGCGGGGATGGACTACTGGGCCCACCGGCCTGGGGGGATGGGGAGTCCTGCCCAGGGGGTGGTCGGAGTGTCCTGCCGGGCCTGTGGGGACGTAGAACCGGGCACACCGGCATGGGGGGATGGGGAGTCCAGCCCAGGGGGTGGTCGGAGTTTCCTGCAGGGCCTGCGGGGATGGACAACTGGGCCCACCGGCCTGAGGGGATGGGGAGTCCTGCCCAGGGGGTGGTCTGAGTGTCCTGCAGGGCCTGTGGGGACGTAGAACCGGGCACACCGGCCTGGGGGGATGGGGAGTCCAGCGCAGGGGGTGGTCGGAGTTTTCTGCAGGGCCTGCGGGGACGGACAACCGGGCCCACCGGCCTTGGGGGACGGGGAGTCCTGCCCAGGGGGTGGTCGGAGCGTCCTGCAGGGCCCGTGGGGACGTAGAACCGGGCAAACCGGCCTGGGGGGATGGGGAGTCCAGCCCAGGGGGTGGTCGGAGCCTCCTGCCAGGCCAATGGGGGGCCATCTTCCTCAGAGAACCGGGCGCACCGGCTTGGCGGGGACGGGGAGTCCAGCCCAAGGGGTGTTCGGAGCCTCCTGCCAGGCCTACGGGGGGCCACCTTCTTCAGAGAACCGGGCGCACCGGCCTGGGGGGGACGGGGAGTCCTGCCCAGGGGGTGTTCGGAGCCTCCTGCCAGGCCAATGGGGGGCCATCTTCCTCAGAGAACCGGGCGCACCGGCTTGGGGGGGACGGGGAGTCCAGCCCAAGGGGTGTTCGGAGCCTCCTGCCAGGCCAATGGGGGGCCAATATCTTCGGAGAACCGGGCGCACCGGCCTGGGGGGGACGGGGAGTCCAGCCCAGGGGGTGTTCGGAGCCTCCTGCCAGGCCTACGGGGGGCCATCTTCTTCAGAGAACCGGGCGCACCGGCCCGGGGGGGACGGGGAGTCCTGCCCAGGGGGTGGTCGGAGTGTCCTGCCGGGCCTGTGGGGACGTAGAACCGGGCACACCGGCCTGGGGGGACGGGGAGTCCAGCCCAGGGGGTGGTCGGAGTGTCCTGCCGGGCCTGTGGGGACGTAGAACCGGGCACACCGGCCTGGGGGGATGGGGAGTCCAGCCCAGGGGGTGGTCGGAGTTTCCTGCAGGGCCTGCGGGGATGGACAACCGGGCCCACCGGCCTTGGGGGATGGGGAGTCCTGCCCAGGGGGTGGTCTGACTGTCCTGCAGGGCCCGTGGGGACGTAGCACCGGGCAAACCGGCCTGGGGGGATGGGGAGTCCTGCCCAGGGGGTGGTCGGAGTTTCCTGCAGGGCCTGCGGGGATGGACAACCGGGCGCACCGGCCTGGGGGGATGGGGAGTCCTGCCCAGGGGGTGGTCGGAGTGTCCTGCAGGGCCTGTGGGGAGGTAGATTCGGGCACACCGGCCTGGGGGGACGGGGAGTCCTGCCCAGGGGTTGGTCGGAGTGTCCTTCTGGGCCTGTGGGGAGGTAGATTCGGGCACACCGCCCCGGGGGGACGGGGAGTCCTGCCCAGGGGGTGGTCGGAGTGTCCTGCAGGGCCTGTGGGGACGTAGAACCGGGCACACCGGCCTGGGGGGATGGGGAGTCCAGCCCAGGGGGTGGTCGGAGCGCCTTGCAGGGCCTGCGGGGATGGACTACTGGGCCCACCGGCCTGGGGGGATGGGGAGTCCTGCCCAAGGGGTGGTCGGAGTGTCCTACAGGGCCTGTGGGGACGTAGAACCGGGCACACCGGCCTGGGGGGATGGGGAGTCCCGCCCAGGGGGTGGTCGGAGTTTCCTGCAGGGCCTGCGGGGATGGACAACCGGGCCCACCGGCCTGGGGGGACGGGGAGTCCTGCCCAGGGGGTGGTCGGAGTGTCCTGCTGGGCCTGTGGGGAGGTAGATTCGGGCACACCGCCCCGGGGGGACGGGGAGTCCTGCCCAGGGGGTGGTCGGAGTTTCCTGCAGGGCCTGCGGGGATGGACAACGGGGCCCACCGGCCTGGGGGGACGGGGAGTCCTGCCCAGGGGGTGGTCGGAGTGTCCTGCTGTGCCTCTGGTGAGGTAGATTCGGGCACACCGCCCCGTGGGGACGGGGAGTCCTGCCCAGGGGGTGGTCGGCGCGCCCCGCAGGGCCTGTGGGGACGTAGAACCGGGCACAACGGCCTGGGGGGATGGGGAGTCCTGCCCAGGGGGTGGTCGGAGCGTCCTGCAGGGCCTGTGGGGACGTAGAACCGGGCACACCGGCCTGGGGGGATGGGGAGTCCAGCCCAGGGGGTGGTCGGAGTTTCCTGCAGGGCCTGCGGGGATGGACAACGGGGCCCACCGGCCTGGGGGGATGGGGAGTCGTGCCCAGGGGGTGGTTGGAGTGTCCTGCTGGGCCTGTGGGGAGGTAGATTCGGGCACACCGCCCCGGGGGGACGGGGAGTCCTGCCCAGGGGGTGGTCGGAGTTTCCTGCAGGGCCTGCGGGGATGGACAACCGGGCCCACCGGCCTGGGGGGACGGGGAGTCCTGCCCAAGGGGTGGCCGGAGTGTTCTGCTGGGCCTGTGGAGAGGTAGATTCGGGCACACCGCCCCGGGGGGATGGGGAGTCCTGCCCAGGGGGTGGTCGGCGCGTCCTGCAGGGCCTGTGGGGACGTAGAACCGGGCACACCGGCCTGGGGGGATGGGGAGTCCTGCCCAGGGGGTGGTCGGAGCGTCCTGCAGGGCCTGTGGGGACGTAGAACCGGGCACACCGGCCTGGGGGGATGGGGAGTCCAGCCCAGGGGGTCGTCGGAGTTTCCTGCAGGGCCTGTGGGGATGTAGATTCGGGCCCACCGGCCTGGGGGGATGGGGAGTCCTGCCCAGGGGGTGGTCGGAGCGTCGTGCAGGGCCTGTGGGGACGTAGAACCGGGCACACCGGCCTGGGGGGACGGGGAGTCCTGCCCAGGGGGTGGTCGGAGTGTCCTGCCGGGCCTGTGGGGACGTAGAACCGGGCACACCGGCATGGGGGGATGGGGAGTCCAGCCCAGGGGGTGGTCGGAGTTTCCTGCAGGGCCTGCGGGGATGGACAACTGGGCCCACCGGCCTGAGGGGATGGGGAGTCCTGCCCAGGGGGTGGTCGGAGTGTCCTGCAGGGCCTGTGGGGACGTAGAACCGGGCACACCGGCCTGGGGGGATGGGGAGTCCAGCGTAGGGGGTGGTCGGAGTTTTCTGCAGGGCCTGCGGGGACGGACAACCGGGCCCACCGGCCTTGGGGGATGGGGAGTCCTGCCCAGGGGGTGGTCGGAGCGTCCTGCAGGGCCCGTGGGGACGTAGAACCGGGCAAACCGGCCTGGGGGGATGGGGAGTCCAGCCCAGGGGGTGGTCGGAGCCTCCTGCCAGGCCAATGGGGGGCCATCTTCCTCAGAGAACCGGGCGCACCGGCTTGGGGGGGACGGGGAGTCCTGCCCAGGGGGTGTTCGGAGTCTCCTGCCAGGCCTACGGGGGGCCACCTTCTTCAGAGAACCGGTCGCACCGGCCTGGGGGGGACGGGGAGTCCTGCCCAGGGGGTGTTCGGAGCCTCCTGCCAGGCCAATGGGGGGCCAATATCTTCGGAGAACCGGGCGCACCGGCCTGGGGGGGACGGGGAGTCTTGCCCAGGGGGTGTTCGGAGCCTCCTGCCAGGCCTACGGGGGGCCATCTTCTTCAGAGAACCGGGCGCACCGGCCCGGGGGGGACGGGGAGTCCTGCCCAGGGGGTGGTCGGAGTGTCCTGCCGGGCCAGTGGGGACGTAGAACCGGGCACACCGGCCTGGGGGGATGGGGAGTCCAGCCCAGGGGGTGGTCGGAGTGTCCTGCCGGGCCTGTGGGGACGTAGAACCGGGCACACCGGCCTGGGGGGATGGGGAGTCCAGCCCAGGGGGTGGTCGGAGTTTCCTGCAGGGCCTGCGGGGATGGACAACCGGGCCCACCGGCCTTGGGGGATGGGGAGTCCTGCCCAGGGGGTGGTCTGACTGTCCTGCAGGGCCCGTGGGGACGTAGAACCGGGCAAACCGGCCTGGGGGGATGGGGGGTCCAGCCCAGGGGGTGGTCGGAGTTTCCTGCAGGGCCTGCGGGGATGGACAACCGGGCCCACCGGCCTGGGGGGACGGGGAGTCCTGCCCAGGGGGTGGTCGGAGCGTCCTGCAGGGCCTGTGGCGTATAACCGGGCACACCGGCCTGGGGGGATGGGGAGTCCAGCCCAGGGGGTGGTCGGAGTTTCCTGCAGGGCCTGCGGGGATGGACAACCGGGCCCACCGGCCCGTGGGGACGGGGAGTCCTGCCCAGGGGGTGGTCGGAGCGTCCTGCAGGGCCTGTGGGGGCGTAGAACCGGGCACACCGGCCTGGGGGGATGGGGAGTCCCGCCCAGGGGGTGGTCAGAGTTTCCTGCAGGGCCTGCGGGGATGGACAACCGGGCCCACCGGCCTGGGGGGACGGGGAGTCCTGCCCAGGGGGTGGTCGGAGCGTCCTGCAGGGCCTGTGGGGACGTAGAACCGGGCACACCAGCCTGGGGGGATGGGGAGTCCTGCCCAGGGGGTGGTCGGAGCCTCCTGCCAGGCCAATGGGGGGCCATCTTCCTCAGAGAACCGGGCGCACCGGCCTGGGGGGGACGGGGAGTCCAGCCCAAGGGGTGTTCGGAGCCTCCTGCCAGGCCTACGGGGGGCCACCTTCTTCAGAGAACCGGGCGCACCCGCCTGGGGGGGACGGGGAGTCCTGCCCAGGGGGTGTTCGGAGCCTCCTGCCAGGCCAATGGGGGGCCAATATCTTCGGAGAACCGGGCGCACCGGCCTGGGGGGGACGGGGAGTCCAGCCCAGGGGGTGTTCAGAGCCTCCTGCCAGACCTACGGGGGGCCATCTTCTTCAGAGAACCGGGCGCACCGGCCCGGGGGGGACGGGGATTCCTGCCCAGGGGGTGTTCGGAGTCTCCTGCCAGGCCAATGGGGGGCCATCTTCTTCAGAGAACCGGGCGCACCGGCCCGGGGAGGGCGGGGAGTCCTGCCCAGGGGGTGTTCGGAGTTTCCTGCCAGGGCAATGGGGGGCCATCTTCTCCAGAGAACCGGGCGCACCGGCCTGGGGGGGACGGGGAGTCCTGCCCAGGGGGTGTTCGGAGTCTCCTGCAAGGCCAGTGAGGGGCCATCTTCTTCAGAGAACCGGGCGCACCGGCCCAGGGGGGACGGGGAGTCCTGCCCAGGGGGTGTTCGGAGTCTCCTGCAAGGCCAGTGGGGGGCCATCTTCTTCAGAGAACCGGGCGCACCGGCCCGGGGGGGACGGGGAGTCCTGCCCAGGGGGTGTTCGGAGTCTCCTGCCAGGGCCAACGGGGGGCCATCTTCTTTAGAGAACCGGGCGCACCGGCCCGGGGGGGACGGGGAGTCCTGCCCAGGGGGTGTTCGGAGTCTCCTGCCAGGCCAATGGGGGGCCATCTTCTTCACAGAACCGGGCGCACCGGCCCGGGGGGGACGGGGAGTCCTGCCCAGGGGGTGTTCGGAGTCTCCTGCAAGGCCAGTGGGGGGCCATCTTCTTCAGAGAACCGGGCGCACCGGCCCAGGGGGGACGGGGAGTCCTGCCCAGGGGGTGTTCGGAGTCTCCTGCCAGGGCAATGGGGGGCCACCTTCTTCAGAGAACCGGGCGCACCGGCCTCGGGGGGACGGGGAGTCCTGCCCAGGGGGTGTTCGGAGTCTCCTGCAAGGCCAGTGGGGGGCCATCTTCTTCAGAGAACCGGGCGCACCGGCCCGGGGGGGACGGGGAGTCCTGCCCAGGGGGTGTTCGGAGTTTCCTGCCAGGCCAATGGGGGGCCATCTTCTTCAGAGAACCGGGCGCACCGGCCCGGGGGGGACGGGGAGTCCTGCCCAGGGGGTGTTCGGAGTCTCCTGCCAGGCCAATGGGGGGCCATCTTCTTCAGAGAACCGGGCGCACCGGCCCGGGGGGGACGGGGAGTCCTGCCCAGGGGGTGTTCGGAGTTTCCTGCCAGGCCAATGGGGGGCCATCTTCTTCAGAGAACCGGGCGCACCGGCCCGGGGGGGACGGGGAGTCCTGCCCAGGGGGTGTTCGGAGTCTCCTGCCAGGCCAATGGGGGGCCATCTTCTTCAGAGAACCGGGCGCACCGGCCCGGGGGGGACGGGGAGTCCTGCCCAGGGGGTGTTCGGAGTCTCCTGCCAGGGCCAATGGGGGGCCATCTTCTTCAGAGAACCGGGCGCACCGGCCTGGGGGGGACGGGGAGTCTTGCCCAGGGGGTGTTCGGAGTCTCCTGCAAGGCCAGTGGGGGGCCATCTTCTTCAAAGAACCGGGCGCACCGGCATGGGGGGGACGGGGAGTCCTGCCCAGGGGGTGTTCGGAGTCTCCTGCCAGGGCCAACGGGGGGCCATCTTCTTCAGAGAACCGGGCGCACCTGGCTGGGGGGGACGGGGAGTCCTGCCCAGGGGGTGTTCGGAGTCTCCTGCCAGGGCCAGTGGGGGGCCATCTTCTTCTGAGAACCGGGCGCACCGGCCCGGGGGGGACGGGGAGTCCTGCCCAGGGGGTGTTCGGAGTCTCCTGCAAGGCCAGTGGGGGGCCATCTTCTTCAGAGAACCGGGCGCACTTGCCCGGGGGGGACGGGGAGTCCTGGTGTTCGGAGTCTCCTGCCAGGCCAATGGGGGGCCATCTTCTTCGGAGAACCGGGCGTACCGGCCTGGGGAGGACGGGGAGCCCAGCCCAGGGGGTGTTCGGAGCCTCTGGCAGGACCCGTGGGTACTCCCTCCTACCTCTTAGCAGCAGCAGGCAAGTAAGCAGGCAGTACCGGGGGTCATAACCCCTGGGTAACAGTATCTGGGACTCAACGTGAGTCCTCTTAACCAGGAACAACCCCAAACACCGCCGGGGCTTAACTCCCGAACGTAACGGTGTTTGGGGCCCCCGTGGGCCTTATGAGCCCACGGAGTGTACTGAGGCGTGGCTACCAGCACTTAAAGTCTGGCCTGCCATACCCATTGCTGGGCTCGCCTCAGTACGGCCGGTCGGGTCCGGCTCTGGGGGCTGCGCACTAAACTGGCACCGGGGGAGGGCCATTTACCCGGTTAAGCATTATTTACGGCGGTAGGCACTATTTATTACATTAGGTAGTTACTCAGCGCAATTGGTTACCCCGCAGACATGCCCCTTCCAGTGGTGCGCTCACCTTTGGGGCTGCCTTTGGGGGATCGGGGGCTGTTACCCCTCCCGGACGGCCTCTCTGGTGTTGGCGCCGGGGTGGTGGCCGGGGGGCCTTATACCTTACCTCAAAGGATGTTGGATACCCTTACCGGGGCGTCCAGCCGGACGGGTGCCCAGGGGGGGCATTCATATTCTTGTTATCTTCATACACATACACATCACATAGGCCAGCTGTCAGTTGGAAAAGACAACTCCATAGGGGCGCCACTGGCCCTCCTCTGCAAACTCTCTGAGAAAGCGTTCTGAGTATCATCAGTTAAGACTCTGGCACCGCGCCTCTGCTAGGGCGGGGGCCCCTCACATGCACCCTCCGGGGCCCTTTCCACCTGCACACCTGGACGCTTGCCATGAAGACCCCGCATTGGAGCCTCCTCGGTGGCGCGCCCGGGCCCAGTTGTTCACGCGGCCGGCCGCCGATGCGGGGCCCTGGAGGCGCGCCGCACGGGCGCTGCCAGCCTGTGAGAGGGGCAAGGGCAGGAGAAGGGGGTGGGGGGGGGGGCAGTGGGCAGGGGAGGCGGCACGGAGTGGCTACGGGAGGCAGTGCATGGGGGGCACTGAGAGCTGCATGGGGGTGTGTGGGATGGAGTTGGGGCAGAGGGCCCTGTGGGTGGGGCAAAGGCGTTGAGGGGAGATGGAGGGGGAGGCTGTACCAGCCGTCCTCTCTAGGGATCGCTGGTCCGTTCCCGGGGCCCTGGCGGCCGGTACTAGGGGGCCGCGGGGTCCCTGGGGATGGCGCTTGGCACTGGGACGTGCGCGCACCCGACACTGTTAGTACACCGCCTATTGGCAGTGCCCGGGCCCTGTCGTCCGGGGCTTCGCACCCGGCACCCAGCCCGTGGGTAGAGCTGGGGAGTACTCAGGGTGTGGTGTGGTGTGGTGTGGTGTGGTGTGGTGTGGTGTGGTGTGGTGTGGTGTGGTGTGGTGTGGTGTGGTGTGGTGTGGTGTGCCGAAGGCGCTGTTACCAGAAGGCAAAGGCCGGGATGTCTACCCACGGGTACAGGTAAACGGGTGGGGCTGTGTGTGTTGTGTGCGCGCTGTGTGCTAGTGTGTTGTTGCATAGCCGGACCAGTGCACACTCGCACTTGGCCGGCATTGCTCTGCCGACGCTTGTGCGCTGTCACACAGGGTCTCATAGGCCCACTGCACCGTGCGTGCCGCGCTGCACCATCAGTGCTTTCTGTGTGGTGCCGCTCTGCTTGGTGCTGTGCACTGCACTGTGCCCTGCTGCACCGTAGTTGTGGGCAGAGGGCAGTGGGCAGTGGATCTCCTGCTACGCACTGCCACACCGCCTGGAGGCCGTGGGCAGTGGAACTCCTGCCACGCACTGCCACACTGCCTGAGGGCAGTGGGGAGTGGAACTCCTGCGATACACTGCCTCTCTGCCTTGGGACAGCGGGCTGTGCAACTCCTGCAATGCACTGCCTCACTGACTGGGGGCAGTGGGCAGTGCAACTCCTGCAATACACTGCCTCACCGCCCAGGGGCAGTGGGCAGTGGAACTCCTGCGATACACTGCCTCTCTGCCTTGGGACAGCGGGCTGTGCAACTCCTGCAATGCACTGCCTCACTGACTGGGGGCAGTGGGCAGTGCAACTCCTGCAATACACTGCCTCACCGCCCAGGGGCAGTGGGCAGTGGAACTCCTGCGATACACTGCCTCTCTGCCTTGGGACAGCGGGCTGTGCAACTCTTGCAATGCACTGCCTCACTGACTGGGGGCAGTGGGCAGTGCAACTCCTGCCCACTGTCCCCAGGCGGTGAGGCAGTGCATTGCAGGAGTTCCACTGCCCACTGCCCCCAGGGACGGCAATACCCTCTTCCTTGTGCTTATCAGCACACAGGCAGAGACCCTAGCCATCTACCATGTACTAGTGTCCACAGGTGTGGAGATGCGCTTCCTTTACCTTGTGCTGATATTTAAATTGGTGGAGCCATCTTCCCTCAACCCTGTGCCGTTGTGCCCAGTAGTTAAGACACCTTGCCATACCTGTTCCACGTTCCACGGTGCCCACGGGTGGGGATGTGAGGGGGGAAAGGGGGAGTGGGGGTGGGGTGGGAGCATGGGGCCGTTCTCCCTCCCCTCCCCGGCCATGTGCGGGCAAGCATTGTGATGGAGGCACACTGCCAGCCCTGCAATGATGAGCCCCACAACGGGCGCAGGATGGGAAGGGGGGCACGTGGGGCCCTCCCACCCGGTGGCCAGCGAGAGCCCTGTGTACGCGCATCATATGACATGGCCAACCAACATGCAGAGGGGACACCATCAAGAACCCCAAATCTCCAAATCCCCCTCCCCCCCTCCGTGCGCCAACCCCAGCCCCCTTCCCCGTGCACCAAACCAGCCCCCCCCTGCATCTTGTGGGCGCCATACCCCCCCATCCCCCCCTGTGTTCCTCATGTGCGCCAACCCCCCTGTGTGTGCCAGCCCCCCTCCGCCCACACCTCATGTGCGCCCACCCCAACCCCCCTCCATCTCATGCACGTCAACCCCCCCCCCCCCCCGCTCACATGTACCTCATGATTTGGCTGCATTCTCGTGCAGGACGTAAGTTCCGCAAGTACAAAAGGAATAGAATTTGCTCCGTTGGAGGCATCCACCGAGTGGAAACAGTCCAGGACACCCCATCCCATTGTTTTGCGTACTGCGAAGAAATGCGGGGCTGCGGGAAGTGCCCCAAGTTCTCCTGGTCCGCCAAGACCCTGCAGTGCATCTTCAGTATGGAGCCCCGCGAGTCCTGCGACGAGGGGTACGACATCAACTTCGACTCGTACAAAGCCTCGGGCACGTGTCCCGCCAAAGACGGCGATGGTACGTCTGCACGGCGCCGGAGGCCCTGGCGCTGGCCCCAGAAGCTGCCGCCCACACCTTTTGTAGAATGAATGTGGGGTGTCTGGCCGCGAGGGGAGGACAAATGATGACGGGGCAGGGGCTTCTGATCCGACGCATTTGACGAAGGAAAGAGAGAACAGGGGACTGTGCAGGACCCTGTACGGAAACCAGCGAAGGACCGGAATGTCACAGAGGGCGGGGCAGTGCCGCCGACCCGGTGCTGCCTCTCAGGATCAGGGCAACCCCCTCCCCACTCCCCAGCCCCCAGTCCGGCCGGAGAGGGACATCCCCGGTGGGCAGGGGGCCACGCGAAGGGTTCCTGTTGCTTTTGACAACTCGGCACCAGGCCGGCGGGGGTGGGGGTCCCACACCACCAACACACCACCAAAGTGTTGTGTGCTGGTGCTGATGCCCTCAACACTTGTTCAACTGCGCTGCCGTGCGGTCGGGCTGCGCATGAACAACAGAGCGAAATTCATTGTCCCCGATTTGCACACGGGAAGTCAGGGTGAACACCTGATATCCTAAACCAACCAGACGAATGAGGATCTGTTCGTGATTCATACTCCGAATTCTTCTACTTTCTTGCTACTACTTACGCAACAATCAACTTAAACAAAAGATTGTTTATCGGAACAAGTTGCTTCCCTCACACCAGGTTCCGAAAAGTCGTCTGAAGCATCTTCCAAATCGATGAATCATTTTGAGAGTTGTGCGCTGTGTTCGAGCGTGTTCTGCTCCGGTAACTCTTTGGCAACAGTATTCCTCCATGTCTGTGTAAACAGCCACAGAATGAGGTGATCGTATGAGGTGATGTAGTAGCTGCAGAATGAGGATGAACCACAGAGGGGCCCAAACACCGCTCGGTCTTCATACTGGGGCTTGGTTTCTTTCATGGGCGTCTGATTGGACGCCTACCAGTGCTCACATTGGACTGTCAACCGCCCTTTCTACATGCAGCATTTAACCGGACGGCCACAATCGAAGGCTTCATTGAAACATCCAGGCCCGGAACGCTGCTGGGCAATGCAACCGCCTGCTCTGAAGTACAGCTCAATGAATCAGGCCACGAGATGAGCGGGGCCTTTGTGAGCAGCGCCTTGCCCAGCAGAGCCTTTGTGCTGTCCAAGTCTTTGACTTGGATCATCGCCGTCGTCGACGGAGATAGACTGAAAATGGTGAAGCTGAGGTGCGAGATCAAGCACGGGGCCGGGGGTGCGGCGGAGGCCTACATGATCGCCGTCGAGGCCGGGCACACCACGTGGACCGGAGATCTGACCACCGCGGATGAGGCCACGATTCGCGCAGAATGGGAGAAGAAGACTGCGCATGACGGTGGAGCAGTGGGCTTCGGTGTCTCCAAATTGGCAGTCCAACCGGCCCCTTCTGGTGTGCATGTGTGCGCGCTCCTTTGCTGCGCGTGAGGCAGGGGCTTCTGGCGTCGGGGCCTCAGCGGGGGGGGGGGGGGGGGCATGTGCGTTCTGGCCTGCGCTTCCCGGACAAAGCTGATGCCCAGTGTTGAGGTCCATTTGAGTCCCTCACAACGCACCTTTGCCACAGTACCTCCCGTCGGTATGGACCAGCCGCGCACATGCATGGGCCCCCACGGGGCCAGAGCCAAACCTTTCGCCCCAAACGTACCCCAGCCAAGCGGAGTAGCGCCCGCTCCAGGACATTCGTGTCCATTTGAGTCCCCTCCAAAAGCAAAAGGTGAACGCCTTAAACTTTAGTCTAGACCCCTTTCCCACTCTTCCGTCGTTTGAGGGTTTCATGCCCCCAAACCGGGAGTGGGTGCAGCGCCATGCGGATGCACCGGCGTCGCGAGGGCCGCACCTCCGCGCCCTCGCCGCCCCGCATGGCACGCGACACGCCGCCGTAGAGCCGGCGGACACCAGCGCGGGGCCGCCCCGGAAGGACCGCCCCTGTGAATCCGCATCGGTCAGCACGGGGCCTGGGGAGGAGGAGGGACAGGGACAGGGACAGGGACGGGGCAGGACGCCAGCCCACCATCCAAACCTTGTAAAGGGCCGGCCCTGGACTGCAGGACAGGCCGCTGCACGATGGACCACCGGCAGGCTCCAGACCCACGGGGCAAGTGGCAGCATTTCCGTGCGGAAGCCCCCGCCGCGGAGCACACCACCGGCTCCGGGGCAGACCTCCCGCCCATCGTTGAGCATTGTGCCGGTCCCAGCGCCCAACAGGCCTCAGACAAGCAGGCGCCAAACAGGCGCTCAGACGCGTGATCTTTGCGCACAGCACATTTCTTATCAATCGGTTGCATTTGTGACAATGCGTGCCACTCTGAGGTCTGGATGGATGGATTTGTGAAAGGGATGCAGGAGGTATGGCGTTCTCAGAAACAGGAGCCCATTCAAGCGGGCACCAGGTGGGCACCAAGCAAACCAAACAACCGCAAGGAGCACCTGCGACCAATCCAGGAACCCCTGCCACGTGCTGCGTGCCACTTGGTTTGTAGGTCCCGGTATTGCTGCAAGATGCATTTCACAAATCAAATGTGACTCGAATGGACCTTAAAACAGGATGTGCATGGGCATCACGGATGTCAATAAGAGGGGGTCGGTCGCCCTGTCCCCCCCCCCCCCCCCTCAGTACGTTCTGATTGCATCCATGTCCACACGGGGACAGCCAACGGTGGACATGTACCCTGAGGCATGTCCATGGAGAGCCACCGCCGACGGTGTCTAACCTCCTGTGGAAATGGTCCTTGTTGGGTAGGGGGCAATGCCTGTCCCATGGGACAAGCTGCAGGCAACAACAGCGCTCATGGCGCTACTATCACTCGAAACAGTCATTGTTGGGGCACAGTGCATAGCCCTTGGAGGAGCAGCAGGCGATGCCGAAGCTCGCAGTTTGTAGGGCCTTGGACTGCATGTTTGTGGACACCAGAGTTTGGGGGGTGTTGTGAGGGGCCAGTGTCCTGGGATTCAAGGCACTGCGCATGTGACTGACCGCCGACATGATCTGATGTGCCTGTCTGACGGGGGGTCTGTTGGGCCTTGGGCCGTCTGGCGCAGCCCAAACGCCGGCCCTCCCTCCGCCGTGCCCCCCTCCCTCCATCAACCCCCCCACCCCTTCCTCAGCGGGATGTCAGTGGAGGCCCAAGCTGTCGGGGATGATGCCGACGGGGTACGCGGGCGGCATCAAAACGGCCTTCAGCATCGCCGATGCCAAGCAGACGTGCGTGGCCCTGGGCGCCGCGGTGTGCCAGGCCATCACGTGCCAAGTCCAGACCTGTTGGGTGAAGCCCAGCCAGCAGTTGTACGACCTGAGCTCCACCTTCGGTACGCACATCACGTACCTCCCCGACGACGGGTGCTACAGTGCTCCGGCCTCAGGTACGGCTGCTCTGCATTGCCATCCCCCCCCCCCCCAAAGTGTTGTTCCCGCCCCTTCTGTCCCCTGTTTGCCCATGTTTTCCGGTGTTTTTGGCAAGTGCAATTTTGGTTGGGTGACCTGAGAATTGCTTAGGGGGGGGGGGGGGGGGGGGCGGACGTCCGGCGAAGGGGGGGAGGGGGGGTTGGAGTAATGGGCTTCCGTGCCGGGCCCCGTGTTCTGTGCAACAACGGACGTTGGCGCCGAAGGCACTGGAACACAACACTTGGCCTGAGAAAGTTTTTTCCACCCACAATACATTTCCCCCGCACAAGTGTAGTCAAAATGATCCGTGCGATGTGGGGATCATTTTGAGCCACAGATGGTGGGGTCGACCCCCCCCCCCCCAACCACCAAGGCATCGTGACCGGGGAACCAGCGCAAGCTGTCTTTGTTTTCCTAATAGTCTGGGGCTCACTCAAAGCCTTTTCTAAATACTCAGGACTGATGGTTAACCACAAAAAGTCAGCCATCCTCCTGAAGGGACACTGGACAGAGAGTTTGAAAGTCCAGCTACTCTCGACCGGTCTGCAGTTCCAAGACAGCTACAAATACCTGGGGATTGAGTTTGGCCATGGCACGCCAGAAGTGGCATACTCCCATGCACTGCAAAAGGCCATGGGTCGGGCCTTTGCAATGCAGTCATGGGACCTGTCGCTAGCTGAAAGGGTCCTCCTGCTGAAACTCTGGATTCTCCCCCTCCTGATTTATCCAGCGAGAGTGGTCTTCCCCTCGGACCCTGTGGTGAGCGCACTGCGCACGGTCTACCAGGTTGCATTAAAGCTCAACTCCTGGTCCATCACGCTGGACATTCTCTCCCACCCTCTGCACAAGGGAGGATACAATCTGGCCGCACCGGAAACCTTCCTGTATTGGCAGCATGCATCAGCACTTGTGGCTTACGTTAAAGACCCACTGAGCGTTCCCAGTATTTTACACACGTCATTCCAGCCATTTGCTGCCAACCTGGGTATTATCCTAAGCCCGGCATCACTGCCTTTCTTTCAGCTAGGACCAAATGTTGTTAAACAGACTATGCCTTTCCTGGGGTGGTGTGCACGCGCTTTCTCACTGGTTAAAAAAGATGTGCACTTTGAACACCCCGCCCAGTTACCCGGCGATGCCCCAGCGTGGCACTCGACCTTTTTCTTGAATGAACACTGCCACACCTACTTCTCGCCCCGCCTCATCCGCCAAGGAGTTTTAACAATTGGACAATTGCTTGAACAACCCACTTATTTTTCCATGCTTGCTTCCACCTGGGAACCTGTCTATCGGCACCGCCTCCAGGTGGATCAACCACTGCTCCCTGCCTCTCTCCTGCCCACTTTTGCACTGCCCCCCCAACCCCCTCCGGACCTTACCTTTTGGTATGCATGGGCACGAGCACAGTGGCGGAGCTTTTTTCACAACCATACTCCCTGAAACCACGCCAGCCAGACTCAGTCTGGGAAGCCTTCCACCGCTGCAACCTTCCACCGCGGCACAAGGACTTTATTCATAAGGCATTATGGTCCAGGCTCCCTGTAGGTCAACGACAGCAGAGCTGGAAACCGCTAGAGGTGTGGTGCCCTGTTGACCAGGAACTAGAAACCGTTGCACATACACTTTATCACTGCCAATTTGTTCAAAAATCTTTTGCATTCATTAATCAGGTCTTCAGGCCAGAGGGCTTCCAACCTTTTAACGTTTCCCAACTTTTGCAAGAGGACCCTGCGGCCTCCCTGAGCACCCCAGCAGGCCTTGTGGGCTGGTCCGCCGTTATCACCAACTGGTCGCTACGATGCACCAAAAAACACCAGCCATTTTTCAGGGTCACGTGGGACAAATTCTGTGACCACTGGTATCACGTCCTAAACCTCTGGTCCTCGTGCCCACGCTACCTACCCATCCCGGATACGATCCACACCTGGTTCCTCACCAAGCTGCGTCGATCGTCCCGCTCGTGCACCACCGCACTGCCCACGGCAGAGCAACCGGACCCGGTCCCCTCATTTCCCAATAACCCCCCAACCCCCCCACCCACCAGAGCAAAGGCGCGCGCCACAGCACGACAAATGCGCAAACTTGAAAAAGCAGAGGAGCTGCAGGAAGTCCTGCAGGACCTACAGGACCAAGGCATCCCGCGAGTCTATACCGACGGTTCCTCCGCTGTTGAGGGGCCGGCAGGCAGGCTAGCAGGGTATGGCATTTTCTGTGAGCATCACACCAGCATCGCTGCATATGTCCCGGATGAGTACCGGCAAACCAACAATTCCGCCGAGCTCCTGGCGGTCATTAGAGCACTTAAAATCTTTCACACAGGTGACATTGCACTATGCACGGATTCACAATACGTCATTTTGGGAGCATCCGGGGCCGCCCGCCGCTGGCGACTGCGGGGGTGGGTCGGCTCGTCGGGACCAGTTTCCAATGTCCCTTTGTGGGAACAACTGCTAATGGAACTTGACAACAATTCACGCACCGTACACTGGATCAAGGTCCCCTCGCATGTGACCATCGAGGGCAACAATGAGGCAGACCGCCTGGCCGATCAAGGCAGGCAGCTCCACCCCCGCTACCCACACCCCCGCACCCCACAGCTACAACTCTGCCACACTGGCACCCCGGCGGCGCCCAAAAGAGTCAAACTCTCCTCACTGGAAGCAACTTCGCCTGTTGTTAAACGACTGGATTTTCCCCTGCACGAGTCACCTCTTCGGGCAACCTCTGCGGAAGGGCATCGCCTACTCACAGCTCTTAACCTCACACTTCTGTCTGACGGGGGTGTGAGCACCCCTTCCAACAGTGACAGTGATACGGACACGTGGAACACCTCCGGGGAAGCGTCCAGCCAGCCAAGCGTGCGGTCGTGCTCCACGGAGGCCAGCCGCTAAGCCCGGCTGGATCCACCGGGTGCCCCCCCTCCAAAACGCCGGGAGACCCCCACAGCGGCCGCAAGGGCAACGCGTGGACGTCACCCAGCCCTCGAGGTAGACAAGCGAACCCCCGCCCTACCCCCCCGAACCCTCTCCCTTTTTCTGGTTAGCCTACCTCTGCATTGCTGCGGCCACAATGGAACCCGGCGATTCCTCCCGCAAGAGGAAGCGGGGACGCAGGTCGTCTGATCCTGAACGGACAGAACAAAAGCGGAGAAGGCAGGACCACAATCTGATCCACGATGTGACCGTCACGGAGCATCTAGCAGCAGCATCCAGCAGTTACCGAACATGGACGCTTGTCCCATCTATACCAGATCAAAAGCAATTCAGTCTCCTTGCCGCATTGGCTCACAGGCTCGAACGGCACGTCCCGCACCCTGTGAGTCGCCAGCCAGAGTTGAAAAGACACGCCGGAGTACACTCCATGGAACGAACGGTTGTCATCACGGACGTGGACATCAATAGGTCGCTGAAAACCGGCATCACAACACAACGCATTTCTGGTGTTCCCAAGGGTACAATGCGGCTGTGGTGCATGGGGCTGCCCCGTCTGGTCTCAGCTTACCAGCATGTGGTGCAGGCCTTTGTGGACGAGGACCTTAACACGTGACGCCACACCCTTCTTACAGTACAGATTGCACACGGCCCACACGTCACACTTGTTCTTATACTTTATCTTTCTGTATGTACCCCCCCCCCCCCCTGCTGAATCTGTATGTTACCCCCTGCACTTCTTGAAACTAAACAGCAACTGACGGGGAAAGGCCGAGTGAGTGCCATGCTTTGCAGCCCGGTCAGTTCGCACGTAAACAAGTGAATGCAGTCCACACCCTAAGGACGACTGCTTTTCTTTATTGATCCTGGTTGTTCACTAGAGTCGGCAGACAGGACAAGCACACAAGTGACCCACAGAGCTAACCGCAAGAAACGCCTCACTGTACCTTACATAGTGGAGCACCCCAACCAAGAAGGGGACACGTGCATTGATTGAGCTACACCGAACTGCTGGACTAATGGCTGGAATTGTCTATGGCGGGGACATTCAGTCTATCGGAACCGACCATTGATCCCCAAGGCCTTGTGCCAACCCCCCCCCCCCCCCCTTGGGCACCCCCCGCGCCGAACCCCCCCTCCCCCGGCACAGCGGACCAGGAGGGGGAGGGGGTTTGGGAATGGGCCCACATGCCCCCCCACCCCCTGCGCACATCTTCCTCTCGCCTTGGCATGGGCCCTGGGGTATCCGGGCCGAGGAAGCCTCCCTGCCCCACGTTTCCTTCACGCGCCCCCGCTATCCGTCCCCCAGTCACCCCCATCGATGGCCTGATGGTCGTGTGCCTCCGTCCCGTCTCAACGACTCCCCATGGGCCCGGCGCACACCGCTTTGTGGTCCCCCTCCGGACACCCCATGCCCCTCCGGCGGTGCTGGGCCCGCCCCCTTCATGTGGCCCCCCCCGGCCGCCAAGGCCTTGTGCCAAATCCCTCCCCCCCCCCCCCCGGCCGCCAAGGCCTTGTGCCAAATCCCTCCCCCCCCCCCCGGCCGCCAAGGCCTTGTGCCAAATCCCTCCCCCCCCCCCCCCCCGGCCACCAAGGCATTGTGCCAAATCCCCCCCCCCCCCCCGGCCGCCAAGGCCTTGTGCCAAATCCCTCCCCCCCCCCCCGGCCGCCAAGGCCTTGTGCCAAATCCCTCCCCCCCCCCCCGGCCACCAAGGCCTTGTGCCAAATCCCCCCCCCCCCCCGGCCGCCAAGGCCTTGTGCCAAATCCCTCCCCCCCCCCCCCCCCGGCCACCAAGGCCTTGTGCCAAATCCCTCCCCCCCCCCCCCCGGCCACCAAGGCATTGTGCCAAATCCCTCCCCCCCCGGCCGCCAAGGCCTTGTGCCAAATCCCTCCCCCCCCCCCCCCCCCCCGGCCGCCAAGGCCTTGTGCCAAATCCCTCCCCCCCCCCCCCCCCCCGCCCGGCCACCAAGGCCTTGTGCCAAATCCCTCCCCCCCCCCCCCCCCCGGCCACCAAGGCCTTGTGCCAAATCCCTCCCCCCCCCGGCCACCAAGGCCTTGTGCCAAATCCCTCCCCCCCCCCCCCGGCCGCCAAGGCCTTGTGCCAAATCCCTCCCCCCCCCCCCCGGCCACCAAGGCCTTGTGCCAAATCCCTCCCCCCCCCCCCCCCCGGCCACCAAGGCCTTGTGCCAAATCCCTCCCCCCCCCCCCCCCCCGGCCACCAAGGCCTTGTGCCAAATCCCTCCCCCCCCCCCCCCCCGGCCACCAAGGCCTTGTGCCAAATCCCTCCCCCCCCCCCCCCCGGCCGCCAAGGCCTTGTGCCAAATCCCTCCCCCCCCCCCCCCGGCCACCAAGGCCTTGTGCCAAATCCCTCCCCCCCCCCCCCCCGGCCACCAAGGCCTTGTGCCAAATCCCTCCCCCCCCCCCCCCGGCCACCAAGGCCTTGTGCCAAATCCCTCCCCCCCCCCCCCCCCCCGGCCACCAAGGCCTTGTGCCAAATCCCTCCCCCCCCCCCCCCCCGGCCACCAAGGCCTTGTGCCACCCCCCCCCCCCCCCCCCCCGGCCACCAAGGCCTTGTGCCAAATCCCTCCCCCCCCCCCCCCCGGCCGCCAAGGCCTTGTGCCAAATCCCTCCCCCCCCCCTCCGGGCCACTGCGCCCCAGCCCCGTGGGGCCGTGAGGGAGGGAGGGGCCCTGGGACCGTCCCAGGGACGCCCAAAAGGAGGGGGAGACTCCAACCCCCAAAACGAGTGGCGGAGACCCAACGCAGCTACGGAGCACCGGCGGTCGCGCCGGG
>OZ038389.1:28106239-28153229 GCA_964036045.1 Eutreptiella sp. 'Long Island Sound 2002'
GGGGGGGGTATGCCATTGTGGCGTGGCCGATCCGGTCGGTTGGACGGGCATCGATGGAGGGGGGGAGGGGGGGCCAGGGAGGCGGGTGGGACTTCCGGGCGTGTACATGTGGTGGCCTTTTGGGGGGGGGGGGTATGTCTGGAGGAGCGGACCGGTGGTCCATGCGTTGACTTGGGGGAGTGGTACGTGGGGGTGTGCCCTCATGCGCCCAAGTGAATGTGTGCTCTTGCCAGTCCCTTTGGCCGGAGGTGATGTGGGCGGGTGGGGGTTTTGGTGTCGATGGAGACACACGGACTCCCTCGTTTGGGGGGGGGGGGGGGGCGTAGGGGCGGACGTGCCCATCGGCCGCGGCGCAGGTCCCCTTCGCAGACCCCTTTGGCTCCCCTGAAGAGCCCCCCGTCCTGCGCCGGTCCCTTGGCAGGGCCCCACACAGCGCCCCCGGTCTGCCCGGCCTCGTGCGCTTGGCCGTGCGAAGGGGCGCCGGTGCGGGTCCCCCCCCCCCCCCCCCCCTCATGGCCCATGTGCCCCCCTGGACAGTCCGGCCGGGGTCTGCGGCGTCGCGGCGTGTGTGTGAGTGGGGCCCGCTGGGGCTGTGGCTGGGGATGTGGGGGCCCTTTTTGGTGCACGAGCCCCAGTGGCCGGGTCCCCCATTGCCCCCCCCCCCCCCCCCCAGTGTACTCCTCCGGTCTTTCTGGCACATCCCCCCCCCCCCCTTGACCGGGGCCATCGGTGGCAGGCGGTGATCTTGCCAATTCACCGGCTTTGAGGCAGCGGACGATTGGTCGTGGGCGTTGGAGGATGTCTCGATTTTCTTGACCATGTCTGTAGGCGTCTGTGGAGGTGTTGGCAAAGCGTTGATGGCGCCGGGCGGATCATGTGGATGTTTGGGGGAATGGCCGCTGTCGATGTCCCGCGGGCGTGTGGGGCGTGGGGAGCAGGTCACGCCCCCGGCAGCACACAACATACATGCGGGGCAGGATCCACCACAGTCAATTCTGTGCTCATCCCCCCGGCAGCACACAACACATACATGCGGGGCAGGATCCACCACAGTCAATTCTGTGCTCATCCCCCCGGCAGCACACAACACATACATGCGGGGCAGGATCCACCACAGTCAATTATGTGCTCATCCCCCCGGCAGCACACAACACATACATGCGGGGCAGGATCCACCACAGTCAATTCTGTGCTCATCGCCGTTCTGCAGACCATCATCACACGCTGGGCCTGTGCAGACATGACAACAACCGCCAAACGGGCGAGGGCGCGCAGGAGGAGTCTGAACAACCTCAGCTCTGGATTTGGGGAGTGGATTGGGGAGACATTCGTAACGGTGGCTTGTCCCATTTCGGGGACCTTGGCAGCCTCCATCCCCACATCCGTGCGACAAACAGCTTCACTCACGCTACACGGCCAAACCATTTGGTTGTCTCTGTTGAAGTGGGACCACCTCCATCCCCCTGTCCTCCCGGTACAACCGCTGGTTTCCAGTTGTTGGGACCCGGGATTGCAAGAGGGCACACGATGGGGGCCATCTACTTCGAGGGTACAGGGCCACACGGGGTACAGGGCCACACGGGGGGTCGTTGCACGAAAAACTCGGGGGAGGGGGGGGGGGGCGGTAGGTCCCGGTAGGGGGCGTCCGGGGGAGGGGGCAATGATGTAAGTTCGTCAATGTCAGTCTGCCTCCTCCGCGTTGGCCCACAGTTGTTTGCAATTGATATTAGCGATCGTGGGTGAGGGGTAGGGGTAGGGAGGGGTAGGGGTAGGGGTGGGGGTAGGGGTAGGGGCAGCGCTCAGGTCACGCAGGGGGTGGGTGCCATGCGGTGGACAACCCTCTTTCGGGTGTGGGATGGAGCTGCCCCCTTTTGGTGGCAGCACGCAGCGCGAGAGGCAGCAAAGCCCACACAAAATGGGCAATGATCCAACGTCCGTTGTGGTGGTTCAGATTCGTTGTGCCAGCCACGTGTTGAGTATTGGAGGATGGTACCCCACACCTGCCCCAAGCCCTGCCCGGCCCTGAAACCTTCCAATCCCCCCTCCCCCCCCCCCCCAAAGCCAGTCCATGGGCGACAAAGGGGCAATACCGCATGCACTTGGGAATGAAATCGGGCATTGTGGCCCCATGGCAATGGGTAATGCAACAAACTGCGGAGGTGTGGAGTGCAATTTGAGGGCAAAACCGAATGTACATCGCAAGAAAATTGATGGTCAAACATGTAAATTGTGAAGGGGAAGAAAATGACGCACGTTAGTCACACCCACACGGGAAGTCCCCAACAAACCAGCCGGCCATGGTCACACCAGCAAAGTAGTGCTGCAGGCTTTGCACAGGACTGGACTGTGGGCTGTGTTGGACGTGCCATAGGGCTAGTGGGGGTGGGGGGCAGCAAGGCCCATGTCTACGGGAGGCGTACGGGGCAGTGCATTCATTCCATGCAACCGGCAGCGATCAGCAGCTTGCGTGGCTTGGGTGGGCTGGATCGTCAAGCCGTGGGCTGGTGAGTGGTGTAACACGGCTGCAAAGGTGTCCCATGTGTCACCTGCCTCTGCATTGCTGATTGAGAGGCGAATGGAGGTTTGACAGCCGCTCTGCCATCATCCATGACCTCAAGGATCCCTGGAGACACACACACACCCACATACACACACCAGCGCGTACAAACACCATGTATGCTCATATCGAAATTCAAAGAAGAGGAAATGGGATGCCATTCACAGCTTTTGTGCCGCCGCAGCCGTGGGGAGAGCCCCACCGGGTCTCTCGGCACTAGATCGAGCTCGGTCCCTTTACCCCAAGTCCCGTGTCTCTTCATACCCTGACTCCCGGCCACGCCCTGAGGGGCTAACCACTTTGAGATCGAGGTTAGCCACGAGGCGAGTGCACACACCGTAACACCGGCTTCCCCATAGAGAGGAGCACCAGAGTACCACGGCATGGAGGAGTCTCCATACCGCTGTGGCAGGCCAGGACAGGTGGACTCCCACCAGTTTCCATGAGCAGGCGAAGGCTGGCGTATAACACGCTATGCCGGCAGGCAAGCTGCCCCAGAACACATGGACTGACAGTGAGCGGACTCTCGGTCACGGGCAACTGGCTCAAACTGGAATGGCACCCCAAAAAAGAAAAGAGAGAGAAAGAGAAGAAACAATGAGGGTTGGCACACATGTGATGCACACACACACACTAACGAAGCGAGCGAACATGCACGGTACAAAAGCACAGCGCTGGTCGGGGAACGAATCTCGTCAGGCCATGAGTGTCAGGTAGAAGAAGTTGTAGACATGGAACATGTGTGGCTAGGCGCCTTTCTGAAGTACAGCAGCCGCACAGCGAAGGCACAGACAGATGGAATTGGCATTCTCAGTCGACGGGGCGGTCCACTGCGCTGCGACCGCGAGTGTCCACCCCTGCAGGCAAAACACCATTACAGAAGCAACCAAAAAGCTCATCCCTCCTCTGTCTGAAGTCTACACACACACACACACACACACACACACATACACATACATACACATGCACATGCACATGCATAATTAGGGCATAAATACCTTTAGCTCTATTTTGCATCCTTCTTTCCCTTTGCGATTGTCCTCTCCACTGTTTGTCAATGGGCACAATACCCCTACCACTCGCAGCAGTACCACTACTACGGCTACTTGGACTTCAACAAAAAAATTCTGCCTTCGATGTTCGCAGCAAGATGACTGCCACGGCCTTGCAGACTATCCAAATTCGACAAAGAAGAATGCTACTCGCAGTAATGACGAAAAGATGGAACACAGACGGCGATGGAATGGAGTGTACTGACCAACACCTGACCATCCCCGATGCATCACCTGCACCGCCCCAGGGGCAGGCTTCTCCCCTCGCCACAGTCACCCTGGCAACGTAAAACAACCGTGTCCACATATATCCCACAGGCAGTCTCTCCCTTGATTTACACAACAATTACCACCTTTTGCCCCTCAGCTGTGGCTCGACTGCGGGCACATCCACGAGAGCCCCAATGCAGGCCCCCGGGGGTGCCTGGGAGGACATCCCGTCCCCGTGGAGCGTGGGAGACATGCGGCGTAGGCACAGTGAAGAGACACAACGCACACACACTAAAGCGATGCGCTGGAGGTGGAGGGGGTCTGAAGTGGTCCCTGTGCCGCGCAGAGTGCGCAGGGTACACAACTTGGGTCGGGCGGAACCGGGGAGGTCGCTGGTGTGGTCGGGCAATGCGAATGTAGGCGGTCCACACCACAGCTCAGCGCCCTACGCCCCCCTGTCCAAGCTAGTGCGGTCCCTCGGAAAAATTTCTGGTGCTGCGGCATGCTGCGGCATGCTGCGGCATGCTGCGGCATGCTGCGGCATGCTTCAGCCTGCACTTGTGGGTACCTACGCTTCTGTGTCAAGTTGAACTCACATGCAAGAGACAACATGCACAACACTGTTGGGCCAAATTAATCACTTTCACCATCCGGAGGTTGCAGTAGAGCTTTCCAGGTCGACCCTCTCCTGAAGCATCTGTCAATCTGAAATGTTCACCAATGCCTTCACCAACAGCCCACTGCAGGCAATCGCTGGTGCTTCTGGTTGTCTCCTTGTTCCGCTTGATCCCATCTGATTGGGAAAGTGGTGTGGTTGACTCTTGACTGCATGTTGTTGGTGCAGATGACTGACTCATGACAACATAAATAAAGACAAACTGGGGAGACATGGGGCAGGCAGAAGGTCTCCCGTGCGAACACAGTAGGAGCAGACAGACAAGGCAAACAGGCTGATGTGGTCCCCAATACCTTCCCCAATGGCCCACTGCAAACCCTAACCTGTGATGCCTTGGTATTTTGAGTATCCTTCAGGACTTGACATGTCAAAACAACACCAAAAAAGCGAAGATCAGAATAGAGGAACTGACAGGCAGCAAAGTACCCTTGCCGGGAATGGAACCCAGGACCCTGCAAGCTGCAGCCCAGTGATTTACCACTGAGCTACCATCCAGTTCTGGGACATCTGTGCAACAAAGGGTTCATAGTTTCGACGTGGTATGAAAAAAAAAGTCCGCCACGTGAAAATTTTGGCTCGCTGCGGCATGCTGCGGCATGCTGCGGCATGCTTCAAAACCCCCTAGTGCAGCTCCAAAAAACAGGCGCTGCGGCATGCTGCGGCATGCTGCGGCATGCTGCGGCATGCTGCAGCTGCACTAGCTTGCCCCTGTCGGCCCCCAAGAGGCATCCGTACCCTCCCCCCCCCCCTCCTGAGGGGAGGACGGTGCTCCATGCCCCCCCCCCCATGCCTTGCCCTTAGGCCCTGGGACGGGGGGTGGCAAAGAGCCCTCCACAAACACAACCCCCCCCCCCCCAGTCCGCACAACGCCCAGCACACACCTACACACTCCCACTGCGCGTAGTACGAGTACTTGCATCCTTTGATGTACACGGGCGCGGCCCAACTCCCCGTGCCCCACGTCCGCAGCAGCGTGGCCTTGCCCGTGGCAGGGCACTTGGCCGTGGAGACCTCATTCTGGCACGTGAAGGCCGCGCCGCCGCACCAATCACTGTTTTGGTTGGGCAGCGCGGGTCCACATGAAGCCTCGTCCATGTAGGCGGCCAACTCCACATCAAGGGCTGAGGGCGCAGGGCATGTGCACGAGGGGGCGGCGGGCCTACCATCCCTCACCCCCCCCCCCCGGATTGTGGTCAGGGGGCGGCGAATCCAATGGCAGAAAATTGGGGGGAATTGCGGTGGCGTCCCCAAACCTCCCGAAGCCACCGGGAGCAACAGCTCTGCCCAGGGGACGCACCGCGCACCCACACGGACGCCCGGGGGACGGGCAGACCGCGGGTGCGGGAGAAGAACGGGGGAAGTGGCGACCCCCCCTCTGCCCCGTGCGGCCGGGCCAGGGCATCATGACCCCAGGGCCAAGGACTGGGGTCATGACTGGCCCCCCAGGCCCCCCGCACTCCCCTTGTGGACGCAGCGCGGGCTCCTCAGCCCTGCCACAAGGGCCCACACACCCCCCCCCCCCACCCGGTCTGGCACAGGGGGAGGGGCAGCACCGCCTCTGCCCCCCCGGGGGCCCTCTGGAGCCCCACAGACCACATGCTCTACGCCCGGGGGCCAGAGGGGGCCCAGGTGGCCCCCCACCCACAGACCCGAAGGAATACTGGCTAAGTCACGTGTGCACAGGCGGCAGACAAAACAAAGCGCAGAAGAAGATGTGGCTCGTCAGTGGCCTACAAGACCATAGGTACCTTTCTGTCAAAAGTGAAAGCAAGGATGCCCGTGGGTAGTTCACTGAGCAAACAAAGACAGTGGGCAGCGGAACGCTCTGAGCCGCCGCCATGCAGGGCCCACAGGATCTCTACCTATGTCATATACTGAGTTCTGTGATAAATGGAAACGCCGACCCCCCCTCCCCCCGGGGCGGTTGCCCCAAGCAGATTGATGATGCCGGGTTCAGCAGGGGGGCAAGGGAACGTAAAACAGGAAAATCAAAGCACCAGTCGGCGCAGATGTCGGTACACGGTCCTGGGTGTGGCATGTGCCAGGAGGCGTATGCGCCGTGGCACCAATGTGCCGTGGACTGCACCCAGCGGTGTAGACGGAAGAAAACAGTGTCCCGTGTCGCCGGGAGTATATATGTGACATGCTGGCACCAGTGTAGTGTGCTGTCTACATCCCATGGTGTCCGGCTCATTATGCGGGGCACTGCGGAGTGCAACGCGCGCAAAACTGCTGAACGGGAGTATCCAGACAAGCATGCAATCTGGGCCCATGTCGTGATGCTCAGCAGGCAGGAGACCCATGTATGAAGGAACGGCTCAACATTAAGGACTGCACCGACAATGATGTTGGACACCCTTTTGTGTGCCGTTGCATTTGGGGTCTGCAGGGTGACTAAATATTTGAGGTGCCAGTCTGGCGTCCAGCCGGAGGGCTAGGGATAGATCAAGGGGGGGCAGTCTGGGACCACGTGGGTGGTGAAGCCCATGGCTGTGAGTGAGGGGCCCATGCATGCACCATCACATACCCGGTTTTCGAGGCTCATACAGTCACATAGTACCGGTAGTTGCCATACCTGGGACAGGGTATCACAGACCCGTTGCATTTCCGTGGATGCCGAAGCTCCCCGTGCCCCGACCAAGACATTATCTCCGAATTGAGCAAGGGACAGAATGTTGCCGCGGGGTGTATGCCACAGGGGGTGGCCTCGCGGTGAAAACTGTAGGGTCCCTAGGGTTCTCATAAGATCTACTCTCGTCTTGGCGCCCCATATGGATCTTAGGTCGGCGCTCTGGGCGCTGAATGGCCCTCCCATAGGGATGGCTCCTGTACGTGCCCAAATGAGGCCTGATGCTCGTGTGTGCGTGTCCGTTAGAAGTGAGAAGTATACAAGGTTTTCAAGCTCTGTGTGCTTGATGTGTGTGAAACGTGGGGACGTGCCCATGCCTGCCCTATCGAGCTTTTTATTGTCCCTGTGGATGCTCCAAACAATGTCATTGGCGTTGTAGCGGCGGCGTTTGGCAAGCCACCGAACTGATTCACGTAAATCTTTCATAACTGACAGGGGGGTAATGTCGTTGAACTGCCCTTAGCAGTCCGCTTCGCCTATTGCAGTGCACTGCCAGTCCGACAAGCCGTGGATCCATGGCTGTAAATCACTAATTTTCAGAACCACAACCGCACCAGGAATTTCGCTGACAAGTAGTCGCAACAGCAGGGTGAATGCTCTGGCGGCTGTCCGCAGATAAAATCGCTGTACCTGTGGCTCAACGATAGCCGCAATAGGCCGCCATAGTATACACTGTTTTGTGAGGGATTTCGCTTTTCCTAGAAGGTATAGCAGGGGGTGTGTGCGGGCTTTGTTGACGGGCCATTTGTTTTTGCGCATGATGGCATGGAGTGCTGTCGGTATCTGTCCGTTGTCCGATGTTGGTGATGTGTACTCTTCGTCTGTGAGGAACTGTACTGTTTGGTCCCATAGCCATTGTCGGCAATAGGCAAAAAGCATAGTGCTGCTTTTGTCTGCAATACGTACAGTGGCAATTGAGCTGAGGTTGCGAGCTATATTTTGGACCCGGAGTCGGAGGGACGCGTCGCCGTTCCACTCGTCTGTCGGTAGGGCTTCGGAAATGACGGAGGTGGGGAAGTGGTGCTGTATGTGTAACATCTGTGCCAGTTTCGTAAGGCTGCCGATCGCGTGTGTGCGTGAACGTGTGCCAGCGCAAGGGAGTGGGTCGGTGGCGCGCAGCGGTGACCCTTGGTGCATGATGGTGACAGGGAGCAGGGCAAAGTGGCCGTCAATGAGACGGACCGGTCCCGCTGCGGACCAAAGGTGTAGGTGTTCCTGGTTACACTTGCAGGGGGGCGCGTATCGCTCTTCTCGTGTTTGTTGGATAACCGTTCAAAGGCGCGACGTACATTGAGGGCCTGAGGAGACAACTCTCACGTGGGCACGGATGGCTTTACGTTCTCAAGAACTGCGGTTCGTACTCCGGACCATGCGGTTGATGGGTGTTTCCATTTTGGACTTCTGGGGGGGGAGCAGGTAGGGTACTGTCACATTAGCTGGTCGGCAGAGTGGGATGTTCAACCGAGCGGCGATGCGTTCTACGTCTTTGTTCAGGACGGCCGCTTGAGCGTAGTCACGGTTGGTGCGTGCAATATGTGCTTGGCGTAGGGTGGTTTGTAATTGTTTAGTGTGTTGTGCTGTGGGTAGGGTCGATGTCGTGGTGGGTAGACCAGGTGCTGCATCGTTCAGTGCCCAGCGCTTAACTATATGCCACCAGGCTCTCTCTCGGTAACAGGCAAGTTCTGTGTTGTCCACAAGTTCGACAGGGACTAGTGTCCAGTGGAGTTCTGAGGTGTTTCGCAGCATGTCATGGAAGGTAGAGTCTTCGGTCCCTGCTTGTGTGGTTGTGACATGTTTTTGTAGGCGCTATGTGGTGGCCAAAGTGGTCTTTCCTGCGTAACAAACGAGTAGCTGTGTGTGGATGGCAATGTATATCAAGATTGTGGAAGGGGCAACTGATGTGTGCCAGTGATGTGTTTGTGTGATGGCGCGTAGCATGCGTATCAGCGGATGTGTCTCATAAGGCAGGAAGGCTACGCGGTCTTGCAAGAGCTGAGCCCAACGGCCTAGGTCTTTGCTATCCAGGGCGCGACGCATGCAGCGTGAGTATGATTTATACAGGAATTCACGATGGGGATGGGGCTGCCAAAGGCTGGAGAAGCTTTTCGGGTGGTTAAGGAAGAAACAATGTATACGGAGTCGTTGGAGTGGTTCTAAAGAGGCAATGGTATCAGGGGAGGCGTACAAGAACCATGGTTTCTGTTGGAATTGGGCGTAAGCAACAGGTGCAGCATGTGGCGGTGGGAGTGCTGTGTTCCTGACAATCCAGTGTCGTGACGTGGCTTGAGACTGATAATTGGCTGGGGTGTCTGGTTCACATATAAGCAAATGTGTCTCAGGGGACAGTGGTTCATTGTGCTGGGACCACGGTGCTGTGGGGGTGTGGTATGGTTCGCGTGCGAGTGCTGCCACCGTGGTCCAGCAGTTGACTGCATGAATGACGGAACACAAGTATCGGGACACATGTGTGGGTGCAGCGACTGTGATGTGTGGGCGTGTGCACGTGCGTACCTCTGTGTACAGGGGTGTTTGCTGTTCGTAGTGGGTTTGGGCAATGCGTTGAAGTGCAGGCGGATGTGACAATAACGGGAGCAAAGGGTGCATGTGTGTGGCAGCAAATGCGAAGGGTTTTACTTGGTGTGGTTCCATATGAAACGGTGACATGATAACAGAGCGTGGACCGGTAGGCAGGTCCAATGGGTTGTACGTGAAAGCAGATTGGAAAGGGGACTGCTGGGTAGACACATGGATATGCTCAGCTAGTGCCAGACGCTGTTGCACCAGCTGCAGGTCATGCAAAATATCAATTAGTGATGGCTCCTCCGGTGGTCGTTTGTTGACGATGTGGCACCTGTCTTTGACACTGTTGCTCGTGGTGGGGCATGTGCTGAGAAGATGAGTGGGGGTACGCAAGCTCCACGGAGCAGCGTGCGAAAACCTGCGTGGAGTGCTCTTCGAGTGGTATTTGCTGTAGACAGTGTTTCGAGTGTGGCTTGCATTTCTTCGGTGGCATGTGCGGAAATCCAGTGTTGTAGCCTGGTCATATTCATGTCATTCCATTCTGAGAGCAGTGCATCCAGCAGGTCTGTGTGCCAGGACTTGGACGATTGGTCGGGTTCAAGGGGATCCAGATCAGCCCACCAGCGGCGTGACGCGCTACCACAGACCCCCCCCCCGGGCAGCCTCATTGTAGCCCCCCCCCCTTTTGATGCCACTGCAACCCCCCGAGGGATGTCGTAGAACGGCCCTACGCCGCGGGGGGAGGGGGGGGTACCCCCCCCTCCACAATTTCTGCTTCGGTGCCTTCGGTGCCAAGAGGATTTACACTTCAAAATGCTCGGCGCGCCTTCGGCGGGTTACCATAGGGGGACCCTGGGAGGAGGGAGGGGTCCCCGCCAACCCCCCCTCCCCCCCCTTCAGGACCCCCCCCCCTCCAGAGTTGGTGGCATCGGGGGTGACCTGCCCCTCCCGGAGCATCCCCGTCCGGGAGGCCTGAGGATGGCTCACAAATGAATGGCAGTGTACCCCCGTGAGCAACCCGCAGGACCCGCGGCTCCGCTGTGATGGTGCACGCCCCCAGCCCCAGGCCCCTCAGGCCCATCGGGTGAGGCCGCCGGGAGCCCTCCCGGCGCCCACGCCGGCAGGGCCCAGGGATTGCCCCGGAGGCATGGGCCCTGCGGCGCCGGGCCTCGGGCCTTGGGCCTTTGGCGGCCTCCGCGGCCCCCGTCGCAGTCAGTGCCTCCGAAACAGAGGCCCGTGAGGCGGCCGGGCTCTGGGGGAGGGGGCGGGCACTGCGGGTCGGCGGGGGGATCAGCTCAACAGGCACCCACCCACGGACTGACTGACACAAAATATGAACGAAAAAAGTGGGCGCCAGGAGTATAGCCCCTCCCCTCAAACCACCACCGCTGGCACTTGGCGTCAGGGAGACGGTGGCTGGGCATAGGCTGGGCAGTGGGGGGGGGGGGGGGGAGGAGGTCAAAGGGTTGACCATGACCGCCGTTGTGGGGGGGGGGGTCATGCAGGGGTACCCTCCGGTTGTCTCACGTGTCCCCCAAAAACGTAGGCCTTGAGGATGACCCTCCTCAAGACAACATCACAACAACACACAACACTCGGGGGCACAACGGGGGACGGCCGCAGGACCCGGGGCATCTCAGGCCCAGGGACGGGGGGGGGGGGTGCCCCCGGATGTGTACAGTCGTGGGCCCCGCGGGCCTGGGGATGCGCAGGGGACACAACACAACGCGTTTGGGGGTGTGCACTGGCCTAGCGACGGATGTGGCCAGGCAATGCACCGGCACCGGCACCGCCCGTGGGGACCTTCCGCCCAAGGGGCCCGGAGGGGGGGCGGCACCGATCCGAACAATGAACCTCCCCCCCCCCCCCCACCCAATGCCCCCTCCCCAATGCCCCCCCCAAATACCCCCCCCAAATGCCCCCCCCCCCCCGTGTCCAGCGAACAATAAAATCCTCCAAAAGCACGGTCCGACAGAAGTGTTCATTGGACACGCCGTTCACTGGACACGTGGGGGGGGGGGGGGGCAGGGCACATGGCACGGCCGTTGGGGGACTGCCCGCGGGGCTGGTCAGGGCAGTCTCTGCCTCGTCCAGCCTGACTTCGAGCCCCACTGGCCTCCGCCGTTCCACAGCTCAGCGCCCTACGCCCCCCTGTCAGCCCCCCTGAGACTCATCCGTACCCTTCCCCCCCCCCTCCTGAGGGGAGGACGGTGCTCCATGCCCCGCCCCCCCCCCCCCATGCCTTGCCCTTAGACCCTGGGACGGGGAATTGCAAAGAGCCCTCCACAAACACAACCCCCCCCCCCCCAGTCAGGCCAGTGGGTCCGAGTGATGATCAGTGACGGCTGTAATTGGGGGGGTGGGTGTCCCTCCCTCCCCCCCCCCCCTGTTGTGACGAGGCGTCACAATACGCGTCACAAAAAAACCCGGTCACAGACTGAGCCACGCAGGGTACCAGGAGGCAAGCAGGACAACCCTTCCAGAGAGGCATGTGTGTGCAGCAGGGTACAGGCAACAACAAACAGTTTTTTTTTGTTTCTGGGTAGTCCACCAGGGTTCTCATTCACTGTCACTGTCACTGTCAGTACCACTTTCCTCGTCACTGACTTTTTTGTCGCCCTGACGTCCTTTTTTGTCGACATGCCGCGGCAGAAACACACGGCGGATCACACTGACATTCCACTTTCTTTCGACCCATGACAGAACTGTGACAAAGGCTGTCGGAAGGATGCAGCAGACAAATCGGCAGTCTTCAGAGCCTACAGAGAACACAGTGTCAGTTGACACCGCGTCTCATCTCTATGCTGTGCATGCAATGGATGGATGAATGTCACAAAAAACAGCAAGGTCAGAAGCAAGGTCAGAAGCACAGACACAACTATTCAGCAACCTGCCCACATGCCCTCAGGAAATACCACTGCCCTCAGGAAGTACCGCAGAGCCTTTTGGGTGTCACAATATTTTCAGAACAGCTGTTTTCCCACTATGGCCTATTGTATTTTTTGTGACATGTCACAATTCACTACCCCCCCCCCCCCCACCCCCACCCCCTGAGTGGCGCACAAATTAGATCCATCACTGGTGATGATGATGGCGGGGGTTCAATGCCCCCCAGACCCGGGGGGGGCATTCCTATGGCCAGCACCGGGGCAGGGCCATGCGGGGGTTGCCACTGGGCCGCACCCCCCCCCCAATCCCCCAAGGCACCCCATGCATCCACGTCCCCCCCCATACCACTGCCCTCGCCGCCGTACCAATTGCACTTGTGCAGGCCCTTGGGGGGGGGGGGGGTGCGGGAGGTGGTCACTCCGTCATCACAGGCCCGTCAGGAGCCCCCTCACGCACCCCACCCCCAAACAACGCAGTCCCCCCCCCCCCCCCAGAGGGACATGGGCAGAACATACTGCAGGCCTGACATGATCCCCCGCAGTCCACCATCAGCTCATCGCCATTCCGCTTCCCGTCGGTGCAGGTGTGCTCTGGGCAGAACAATGGACAGACGGACAGGGCAGGTCCCCCCGGATGAGTGCCGGGGCAGGCGGATGCCATTTCCTTGCCCCAGGGGTGGCCCCTCTCGACGCCGTCGGTGCTGTGTACAGCCTGCGGCCCGTGGCTTGAGGCGGGACGTGTGCCACCGCGTTGGCCCTTCGGCTGCCGGTTGCATGGCCCTTGCCCCCCGGCGGCCCAGTCCTGAGGCTGTTAACATATGCCCCACTTCAACGTGCGCTTTGGGGGTGTGCTGGCCTTCGCATGAGATCATTGGATGGAGCTGATCGGCATGAGCCCCGTGTACTGCGACGGGGGCATGCCCCGGAAGTCCCGTACCCTCACAAGCGACCCCCTCAATTCCCTGCCCCCAAATCAAGATCACGGGACCACACCCCATCCCCCAAAACGCAGTGTCCCGGCGGGAGGACAGCGAAGGTTTGTTTGTGGTACCGACGCATATCCCGCCCCGAGCCCAGCGCATCTCGTCAAACGGGGGCCAGAGGTCCCAACAAAGGGCAGTTTGAAGTTCACATCTGGGGCTCTGCCTGGCTCCATGTGCAAAGGGGGTGGGGCACCTCTCGCTCGTCTATCACGGGTCAGGGGAGGGGGGGTGTTGCTGCCTCGGTCAGAAGTAGCAAAGGTACTCCTGACCTCATGGCCCTTGGATGAGGCGGGTATCATTGCCTGTGAGGTCTTCGCGGTGCTATGGTGCGTGCAAGTGGTAGTCCATTCCTGAAAGGGCGACAAGGGGGCACCACATACCAAACCATGACCAAATCGGCAAACCATCATGTGCAATGGGTGAGTGCGCAACGTGCCGTGCCCAAGATGGCAGGGCTTATGGGGCCGGTCGAGGGTCATGGGGGCTCTCCTCTTGGGGGGACCTACGTCGGCGGTCGTGCGGAGCAGGTGAAAAATTCATTTGCGGGGGCGGGGGGGGGGGGGGGGGGGCACTCAAGCCCCCCAAAATTGGGGGTGGGGAAAAGGGGCTCCCGTGACTGAGCAGTACCAAAGTGGCGGAAGTTGGTTTTTGGGTCACCCCTGATTATCTCTGTATCTTCCCCCATTCTGCCCCTTGCTTCAGTTTGAGAGAATGCCCCCCCCCCCTCAAATTATTCCGGTACCCCGGGGGAATTTGACATTGTTCTGGGTCGTTTGCAGGCTTCTGGTCCAGCGATGCTGCCCGAGGCCGCCCTTCACTTCATGTCACGTCAGGTCACGCTGCCTCCCCCACGATGCGTGCCCACCTGACGAGGAGTCTGGCACTCGGAATCTGAGTGGTGCCCATTAGCCTTGCATGGGGTGGGTGGGTGGGTGGGTGGGTGCCACAGAAACTGGGCACCCTGCGGCAGGGACAGTGACGGTTTTGCTGCTCAACGGAGGGTTGTAACATTGACAGCCTGCCTTGCTTGCCCCATCTCGGGCTCTCTCTGATGCCTCAAAATGGTTTGGTTCGCTCTGTTTTGTTTTGTCTTGTCTGTTGGGCCAGTCTTAGTTTTGGCCTCCAGTCAGTCATGCTTGCTTTGGTTGTGAGTGAGTGGTCGTTGGCAGAGGGATTGGGGGGGGGAGTCAGAGAAACATGGGCAGCCCTTTGATTCGTCATGAATGTGCATCACCCCCGCCCGTTTGGGGTGTTGGCCCAGACGAGGGTCTTTTTTTGCGGGCTTCTGCCCCTTGGGGAATAGGCTCAGCCACGGGAGACCCTTTTGGAGGGGGGGGGGGGGTTGGGAAAAGGGGGTTGAGGGACCCCCGCCCCCCGCAAATGAATTTGTCTGAAGCCCAGCCATTATACTACTCTTTGCTTTTGAATCATGAGCCGTGGGGCGGCGTTGGATTGCGGGGGCCAGGGCACCAGTTTGGGGGGGCCGAGGGTGGACTGGGCTTTGTTTCCATGTGCTCTGCTGTGTGCTGTGTCTGCACGGCGCATCAGCAACGCCTTGTTCAAGAACAAGCACCAGACAGACTGCGCCTTTCCTAGACTGTGCCGGTGCTTGAACAAGGCGTAGGGACAGTTCGCATCTGAGGGAGGCCCCGGCTGCCTATGCAGTTGACTCCTTCTTTGTACTTGTTATGCACCGTTTGCACTTCTTGTTTGCATCACAACAGAAACGACCCCTGTGATGCGGTGGAATGGTGTCCCTTCCCCCATTACTGAATGGGCGTCACTCCTGCACATTCAGCAAACGAAGTGATGGGCCGGACCTGTGCAGGTGTACAGCCTGTACCCCCCGTCGGAGACCCCGTCCGGGTCCATCAGCCTTCGCAGGTAGAAGTACCCGGTGTTTGTGTTCTCCATGATGAACCCGCACTCGGGTACCGCTTGGCAGGCGCTGAAGGCGTCGGCGAGCGAGAAATAGGCCTGACCGTTGTTGAGGCAGCCCAAATCAAAATCACAATTCTTGGCCCCCTTCTGCGGGACACAAACTGAGGACATGAAGGGCCTAGAGAGCTGCTTGAAGCAGGAGCGCCGCCAAGAGGGGCTGCAGGGAAACTGGGGCAGAAAAGATAGGGCGAGGGGAACATGCGGAGGCTGAAGAGGCTGAGGGGAAGGTCAGAAAAATATTTCGGTCGGACTCCCACCCCAATTCTGAGATTGGGAGCCTCAATTAAAAAAAGAATGGCCATTGATGAAGTTGCATTGGTCAACTGGGAGCAGCGGGAAGGGCCCCACACCCCCTCCGCATTTGTTTTGAGGGCCCCACACCCCCTCCGCATTTGTTTTGAAGGCCCCACACCCCCTCCGCATTTGTTTTGAGGGCCCCACACCCCCTCCGCATTTGTTTTGGTTTGTTCCACATTTCTCACCGGCACAGCATTCTGACTGGGACAGAAATCGGGTGAAAAACATCCAATTGCCAAGTTGCAACCTCCCCCCCTCATGACTGCAGGGCAGGGCAACGGCGCGTGGGCGAAAAGTGTGGCGCCCAAGGGGAAGGGGGGGTATGGGGGGGTACTGCTTGTGGTCTGAGGTACACCGTATGACATGACCCTTCAAATGCTCTGAGGAGGACAGGCCAATTAAACACTTGGAATCTTGATGTCATGACATGAGGACACAAGTAACACTTCCGGTGTTCTGCAATCAGACGCACAACTTCATAACGTTGGCCCTGTGCTCTGCCATTGACTCAATGAACGAATCCGCCATCACCTGGTTTCTGAAATTGCATTCGCTGAATGCCAGTGGCCTAGGGGCATTCCCCCTCCGACAGTGAAGAGGGAACCAAGGGCCATGGACCATCCCTCCCCCCGAACATGGGCCAAGTTGTGGTTCACAGGGCACAAGTGTGGACACACGGGGTCGCCGTTTCTGGCCAGACTCGTGTTACCGCACACCACATGCCATGGAACACATGCCGCAGACATAAGCCACCCCTACCCCACAAAACATGGCCACCCAAAGCATTCCTCTTCATCTGCACAACTCAAGTACCGCTGAGTTGCTTGCATGCATCTGATTGACAGGCACTGGAGAGAGCCCCTTGCCCACCTTGGGCCTCCGCTTAGGTAGCTGGACATGCTTGCCTTGGTGGGGCTTGCTCGTGGGTGGGCTTAGGGGCTGACTGCCAGGCTTGTGCATAACCACAAAATTGTGTCCAATAGGCCCTAAAGCACCCCAGAGCACAGTAGCACATGTCATCACAGCCACACCACCACCACATGGACCCTTCTTGCACCTGCACACCACATTCTCCATTCGAGTGGAACTGCAAAAATAATGATTCAAAAAAAAGGCCCAAAAATGCGGAAACGCGGGGTTGCTGTGCCTGGACAAGCCCATACTTGGGGAGGGCCGGGGCACCACGGGCACAAGGCTACCGAAAAATTTATTTGGGGGGGGGTGGGGGGCCCTTGGATCCCCTTTTCCAAGCCCCCTCCCCCCCAAAGGGGGCTCCAAGGGCCCCCCTCCCAGCCCCAAGTAAATATTTTCACCATCCCAAGCGGCCGGAAGGGGAAATGGTGGAGGAGGGTTTTACACCCCCAAAACGGCAGGGGTTATGTAGCCTTTTGTTTTTCGAAGGGAATGAATAAGAAAAAAGAGGATTGAACGAAGTGCCTATTCTGGAGTATCCGACCATTCATGCTGCTGCTGTGGTGCAATGGAAAGCTGAATTGGCTAAGATTGAGAATTGGCACCCCAATTATTGGGGGGAGGGGGGGGGGGGGGGGCAGCAGATGAAAGCAAACAACAGGGAGCCAAAGGCGACACAACAAAAGGCAAGGGGCAAAGAAAAGAACAACCGCAAATGCGCAAACCAAAGCCGGGGACAGCACAACCCAAGCAGAGCCACCCAAAGGAGGTGCAGGGCACCCGGGGCTAGAACCACCACACGACAAGAGTGGCACAAGCAAAGGGGGAGGCAGAGAGAGAACACGCAACAATAACACGCGGCGCACAGAAAGGGGCCCAAAGCAGATGGAGAACAAGACCGGGAAGGGGGGCCAAGGCAGAAAGGACCACAGGCACTTGGGCAAGGAACGGAGCACATGACCCCAACCAGCGGCCCAAAGCGACAAGAGAAGAGCACCGGTTGTCCTGGGGTGACCTGCCCGACCGCCCAATCATGTGCAAATGACCCCCCCCCCCCCAAGCCATCCTCCCCCCCAATGAGGCCATTGGATGTACATCCGGAAGTCTCCACCGCCGTCCTCGTTCAGCGCTTTGCCCCCCCCCCCCCCCCCAGAGGACTCCTGCATGACCCCCCCCGTGCCCCCAGAATGAGCCCCCCAAACCCCCCAAAACGGCCGCAAAAGACTACCCGGGGAGCACCCGGTGCCATCCCCCACCCAAACCCTCACCAACTCCCCAAATGAACCCCCAATGACTGCTTCTCCAGGGCACGGCTGTGGCCCAGTCTTCATGGGTTCATGGGTGGCACAGTTTTGGGGGGGGGGGGGGTAGGCAGGCCCACACACCCCACGCGCCCCCCCCCCCCCGCCCCTCTGCAGGTGCCCCCATGCGCACAGGGCCATACTGCAGTCGGCGGTGCCGGGCTGATACGCGCACTCCTCGTACACGGGGGATGATGGGCATGGGGCCCCATTGCCTTGTGGGGAGGTGATGACGGTCAGGCTGCGGTTCCGGTAGCCCCCGCACGGGTCAGAGCAGGGGCTCCAGTCGGTCCATTCCGTCTCACAATTCGAGTCCGGAACTACGCCGCCTGAAATGGGAGGCAGAGGGTGGAATGGGAGGCGGAGGGTGGAATGGGAGGCAGAGGGTGGAATGGGAGGCGGAGGGTGGAATGGGAGGCAGAGGGTGGAATGGGAGGCAGAGGGTGGAATGGGAGGCAGAGGGTGGAATGGGAGGCGGAGGGTGGAATGGGAGGCAGAGGGTGGAATGGGAGGCGGAGGGTGGAATGGGAGGCAGAGGGTGGAATGGGAGGCGGAGGGTGGAATGGGAGGCAGAGGGTGGAATGGGAGGCGGAGGGTGGAATGGGAGGCGGAGGGTGGAATGGGAGGCAGAGGGTGGAATGGGAGGCAGAGGGTAGAATGGGAGGCGGAGGGTGGAATGGGAGGCAGAGGGTGGAATGGGAGGCGGAGGGTGGAATGGGAGGCAGAGGGTGGAATGGGAGGCGGAGGGTGGAATGGGAGGCAGAGGGTGGAATGGGAGGCGGAGGGTGGAATGGGAGGCGGAGGGTGGAATGGGAGGCAGAGGGTAGAATGGGAGGCAGAGAAGTCCTGCGGCCGCAGGGGGGGCAGGGGGGGCCGGCAAGGCATTGCCCTTCGTGCAGAACAAAGGGACAACTCTGGCGGCGCCCGGGGGCAATCCGGTGGTGGGCCGCCGCAGTGCTCACCACCGGGGCCCCCAAATGGGGGGTTGCAGTGCCGGGGCATGCGACGCGGCGGTGCTGGGGTGTCGTCGCCCTTGGGACTGGCAGCGGTCGCCTGTTGGTCTGCCTTCGACTGCCGCGCCGTGATCCCATGCTCCTCCGGGGCAACCGATTCACCACATGTTCCACGTTTTGGTCTCCTGAGCCACGGGCATCCCAGTGCCAAGGCGGCAGATCGTTGTTCCCCGGCTTCTGTCCATTGGACTGTCAATGGCTCGTCTGGAGACGGGGGCCAGGATTGCCCCGGGGGTTGTGCGGGGGCGGTGGTGTGCCTCTACACCCGCCGGGGCCTTCCGTGCCTCACACGTGGTCCATCTTCGGGTACAGTCCCTCGGGGGCGGGCACCCCAGCGTCTTGTGGGGGGGGGGGGGGTCTGAATGTGCCATCGCACACAAAAAAGGGGCTGATACGGGCCCGCCATCGAAGACACAAGACGCACGAACACGTGCCCCATGGGTCACTCTGCCGTGCCTTGTGCAGTCCTCGCACTGGCCCCCTCAGGGGCTAGTGCGCCCAAAAACATGCAAAAACATGCAAATCGCACCAAGTCCCCCGTCCCGGCCCCCATCCCCGGCCCATTGGCGATCGATGAAGGCGCAGGAGAGCCTGAGGCCCCCCGGCGCTGGACCAAAGGTGGGCTTCACACGTGGCAGAACGGGGCTACCCCTGAAGCAAAAGGGCTGGAGCCCCCGTCACGCGTTGGGGGACGGAGACGCTCGTTTGGCCATCGGCGATGGGGGTCCGGCCGAACGAAAGGAGGGGACAGAGGCATGCGGACGGCCATCCCCCTCCTCCAGCGGCCAACAGGCGGCGCTGCTCTGCCAGTGCCCATGTCCCACTGCTCTCGGTCTCGCACCCCCAAACAAACGGGGCCATGGGAGGCCCAGAGCGCACATCGCTTTGCTCATCATTGAGCCCCAGGCGCTTGAGACGGTTGCATCGCCCCACACCCAAAAGGGTCTGTCAAAGGGAGTCAAAGGCTGCCACACGCCCAGTGCCCCTCCTCAGTCCAATGACCGGCAAACAAACCCCCGTAAACCCCCATCCCCCCCCAAAAGCCATGTATACCCCCCCCAAAAGGCCACAACGCAATTGCAATGGAGAACCCGGTTAAACCTCAAGACACACACGTGTCTGAAACAGAAAACAGAACATCATGTCTGACTACAGTCAGTCAGTCAGTGAGTGGCCCCGATCGGATGGTCCCGCCGGAGGAATAAGTGGAGGGGGTTTTGTTGTTGTTGTTGTTGTTTGAGGGGGTTTTATTGGGAGGGCCCCCATTAAGAGGGGGGGGGGGGGGGTACTACTCCTCAGAAATGCAGGGCAGTCCTCTGGTGTGAGGCCCACGCATGTTGGCCCACGGCCCTCCTCAAATGGAAATGGGGGGGGGCAGGGCCTCCAAAACTCGTCCACATCGATGTACACTTGTCCTCCGGTGGTCTTGTCATTGCGTTGTGTCCCACGGGGGCCCCTTTGGTCTGGGGGGGCTCTGCCTGCGGTCGTGGGCCGGTCCAGTGACAAGCCTGTCCTCTCGTCACCGGCCCAGGGCCCTCCCCCGTCATCCGGGGGGACGCCCAAGGCACATGGGGCGAAGGGGGCAGCCCCCCCCCCCCCCTCCTCATGCCACGGGGGACTGCCCCCGTTCTGTGGGCCCTGCGTGAGGGACGGGGGGTGTGGGGCAGTCCAACCCCCGGGGCCATGTGCCCCGGGGGACCGGGTCAGGGGCGTGGCCCGGGGGGGGGGGGGGGCACAGCCCAGAGGGCCCCCCGGCCCATTCCCCCCTCACATCCGCACCGCAGCTTGAGGCACCCACTTCACAATGCCTCCGCCTTCAGCGCAGGTACCCCCCCTCCCTCCCTCTGTCCGGGCTCCGGATTGGCACAAGACAAACACAGTCCCTACGCCCACTGAAGCGTCGACACAACCATCGCTTGTGCGCACCGCACACACAACCACCGACCCACGCCTCGGGGGACCAGGAAAGGGGGGGGGGGGCAGGAAAGGGGGGGGGACCAGGAAAGGGGGGGGGGGGGGGGGGCAGGAAAGGGGGGTGGGGCAGGAAAGGGGGGGGGACCAGGAAAGGGGGGGGGGCCAGGAAAGGGGGGGGGGGCAGGAAAGGGGGGGGGACAGGAAAGGGGGGGGGGCAGGAAAGGGGGGGGGGCAGGAAAGGGGGGGGGGGCAGGAAAGGGGGGGGGGGCAGGAAAGGGGGGTGGGGCAGGAAAGGGGGGGGGGCCAGGAAAGGGGGGGGGGACCAGGAAAGGGGGGGGGCAGGAAGGGGGGGGGGACCAGGAAAGGGGGGGGGCCAGGAAAGGGGGGGGGGGCCAGGAAAGGGGGGGGGCCAGGAAGGGGGGGGGGCAGGAAAGGGGGGGGGGCAGGAAAGGGGGGGGGGCAGGAAAGGGGGGGACCACGAAGGGGGGGGGGGGGGGCAGGAAAGGGGGGGGGACCAGGAAAGGGGGGGGGGGGCAGGAAAGGGGGGGGGGGCAGGAAAGGGGGGGGGGGCAGGAAAGGGGGGGGGGCAGGAAAGGGGGGGGGGGGCAGGAAAGGGGGGGGGCAGGAAAGGGGGGGGGGGCAGGAAAGGGGGGGGGGCAGGAAAGGGGGGGGGGGCAGGAAAGGGGGGGGGGGCAGGAAAGGGGGGGGGCCAGGAAAGGGGGGGGGGCCAGGAAAGGGGGGGGGGGCAGGAAAGGGGGGGGGGGGGCAGGAAAGGGGGGGGGGGGCAGGAAAGGGGGGGGGGCAGGAAAGGGGGGTGGGACCAGGAAAGGGGGGGGGGACCAGGAAAGGGGGGGGGCCAGGAAAGGGGGGGGGGGGCAGGAAAGGGGGGGGGGACCAGGAAAGGGGGGGGGGCAGGAAAGGGGGGGGGCCAGGAAAGGGGGGGGGGGACCAGGAAAGGGGGGTGGGGCAGGAAAGGGGGGGGGGGGGCAGGAAAGGGGGGGGGCAGGAAGGGGGGGGGGGGGCAGGAAAGGGGGGGGGGGGGCAGGAAAGGGGGGGGGGGGCAGGAAAGGGGGGTGGGGCAGGAAAGGGGGGGGGGACCAGGAAAGGGGGGGGGGGCAGGAAAGGGGGGGAGGGGCAGGAAAGGGGGGGGGGCCAGGAAAGGGGGGGGGGCAGGAAAGGGGGGGGGGGGGGCAGGAAAGGGGGGGGGGGGGGCAGGAAAGGGGGGGGGGCCAGGAAAGGGGGGTGGGACCAGGAAAGGGGGGGGGCCAGGAAAGGGGGGGGGGGCAGGAAAGGGGGGGGGGACCAGGAAAGGGGGGGGGGCAGGAAAGGGGGGGGGCCAGGAAAGGGGGGGGGGGCAGGAAAGGGGGGGGGGCAGGAAAGGGGGGGGGGGCAGGAAAGGGGGGGGGGCCAGGAAAGGGGGGGGGGGCAGGAAAGGGGGGGGGACAGGAAAGGGGGGGACCAGGAAAGGGGGGGGGACCAGGAAAGGGGGGGGGCAGGAAAGGGGGGGGGCCAGGAAAGGGGGGGGGACCAGGAAAGGGGGGGGGGGCTGCCCCCCCAAAACAGGCGGCGTGGGTTCAAGCGGGCGAACGTTCACAACGCACGTGTCCATGACCTTTGGTCACTTGCAAATCCGTCACCAAAACCCACGTCTCATGCGGCCGCACTACATTTCGCACGGAACTCAATGAGGGCCCCCATTCATATGGGCCCTACGCCCGCCGTCGCGTGGACAAGGGGGGGGGGGGGGCACGCGCACCGCCAAAGGGCCCGGGGACACACTTGTGACGGTGATGCCTGCGTCCTCCCAGTTTGATGACCGTTTGCGTGTGACCTTCACCTTCCATTCCATTCCCAACGCCTGAGCGTCCGTGGGGCAGACCATGTGGGTCTGTTGGCTCATCACGAGGGCGTCCAGGTGGTAATTGGGACCCGTGATGGAGGGGCCAATGCGCCAGTGCTCAAACATGACCATCGTTCCCCAGGCGTAGTAGTAGTAGTACAGGTACCAGTCGGCGGAGTTCTTGTAGACCTTCCGGCCCTCGATCAGCGTCCCGGTCACTTCGTGGAACACCCCCGTCGTCTCAGGAAACTTACTTTCGAGGCCGTTGATGGTGATGGCATGAGGGCAGGCTGACACACAGGCAAAGGGGCGGTGGGGCAGCAGAGAGGGGCACGGTAGTGTGTGTGTGTGTGTGTGTGCGTGCGTGTGTGTGCCTCGGGGGGAAGAACAATATCAGAGAGGGCAAAGGCCGATTAGAGTCCTTGACGCTGCACAACGGTTTAAGTGAGGGGGTTATGGGTCAGGGACTGGCCGTGCCGGTGTCGCGGTGCGACGAAAGGACTGGGCGCCCAGGGTCAGGTGTCCGCCCCCTCTGCCCTCCCATGGCCCCGTTGCGGGCTCCCCGAGCGCCCTGTGGGTGCCGCCGCAGCGCCCGACCTCTGCGAGCCCCCCCCCCCCCCACCCCTGGTCGTTGAGGGGGTTATGGGTCAGGGCGCCGTGACACCAGGGGTGGGCGGGGGGCGCAGCCAATATTAGAGAGGGAAACCCGCATGGGTCCAGGGCCCCCGTGGTCACCTGAGGGCCTGTCAGTGTCCCTGTCTAGTGCCTGCCTGGGTCACAGCTGGGGGCCTCCACTGGGCCAGAACCTCTGGGGATGGGGGTGTATGTGACCTGCAAGTCCGTGCCGTGCTGCTCCCTGCAGCCGCATGCATGCCCTCTTGGCCGGGGGGGGGGGGGGGCTACCCCCCCCCTCCAGTCCCCCCCCCCCCCAAACACCCCCCCCTTCCACTGTTTGTGGCATAATGTCCTTCCGCGCAAGAGGATTTACGCTTAAAAAAATATTTCCGGTGCCCGCGTCGGGGGGACCATCGGAGGAGGGGGGGTCCGGCCAACCGTATCCAACCCCCTCCATTCTTCCAAGACATCCCCCGGGCGGCCTGTGAGCCTTAAGATCGGCCCCCAAATCCAAATCAGAGGCGCTGCAGGGGCAGGGGCAGGAGCTGAGGCACGCGCAGTGGGCAGGGATGGCGGCTGTACGAGGGACAGTGACAGTGGCAGGGGCAAGGGCATGTGCGTGTAGGGGCGGTGGTAGAAGCGGTGGTAGGGGCGGTGGTGGGGGCGGTGGTGGGGGCGGTGGTAGGGGCGGTGGTGGGGGCGGTGGTAGGGGCGGTGGTAGGGGCGGTAGTGGGGGCGGTGGTGGGGGCGGTGGTGGGGGCGGTGGTGGGGGCGGTGGTGGGGGCGGTGGTAGGGGCGGTGGTAGGGGCGGTGTCGGGGGCGGTGGTGGGGGCGGTGGTAGGGGCGGTGGTGGGGGCGGTGGTAGGGGCGGTGGTGGGGGCGGTGGTAGGGGCGGTGGTGGGGGCGGTGGTAGGGGCGGTGGTACGGGCGGTGGTGGGGGCGGTGGTAGGGGCGGTGGTAGGGGCGGTGGTAGGGGCGGTGGTAGGGGCGGTGGTGGGGGCGGTGGTAGGGGCGGTGGTGGGGGCGGTGGTACGGGCGGTGGTAGGGGCGGTGGTGGGGGCGGGCAGGGGGCTGCAGGGGTTGTCCAATGCCCAGTTAACGGGACGTGGCCAGCTCCGGTTAGTTCTGCAGTACCCCGCCAGCCCGGACCAAGACGGCTCCTGGATCCGGTGGGGCAGCTATCTCTGTTTGAGATGGTGTGTGCGGAAAACATAGGAGCCACCCCCCTTCCCCCCCAAGAACCCAACACCCCAAGAGTAAAGTAACAGCTAACAGTTCGGTTCTCTCAGTTGTTCCCTCACTTCTCCCGCTCTGCCCAGCCCCCCCCCCCCCTTCCGCCTGTGTACAGGAATGATGGATCTGAGAGTCTCTGCAACGGGCACCATGAGGTTTAACTGGGTGCAAACTGCTCAGGAAACAAACGAGCTCCAATAATATAGGCCCAAATTTCAGCGTGTCTGCAAACCAGTGGCGGGGTAAGTGCAGGTGCGCATCGCCCCCAGTGTCGTGCAGGGATAAATTCCATTGACAGTATCCCCAGAACGGTTGCCTGTGAGATAGCCAAATAACACACAGAATTCCTCTCGTCCCAACCGAATCCTGCAATGAGCAAAGTCTGGGGCCCCTCTAGCTGGGCTTTGGGCCACTGCCCATCGCTTGCCCAGCTCAGGAGGCGAGCTCCAGACGGTGCAGAGCACCCTGCTGATCACCGCGGTGTGGCGATCAGTCTGTCGAGTGATCGCCGGCGCAGGTGCATCGTAAGTGCAGGTGCACATCGTCCCCAGTGTCGTGCAGGGATAAATGGTAGCCGAGATTCTGAGCCTAGTGGTGGCTAAGGATGTGGCCGACAGTATGCGCAAGAAGCTTGGTTCCAAGCCAGAAATGATTGTCGACCTCCTCAATGGCGATGTGGCTGCAGTGGACAAAGGCAGGGTCCTGATTGGGTGCCTGTGGTTCCACCTGGCAGTTGCCAGATGGGTGGCGAAGCGAAATGGCAAAGACCTTTCTTGGCAGCTCGCAGTTCAGCCGGACAAACTCGTGCCTGTTGGCACCTTCGTGACCGAGCCCAAGCTGCAGGCATCTCTGGCAGGGTGCTGGCCCAAGCCGGAAGCTCCAATCCCGAGTGTGGCAGCCATTATGAACCCAGACCAACCAAAGCGCCCGGAAGAAGACGTGTCGGGCTCCAATTCTTCAGGGGGGCCTGCCGGCCCTGAAAAGGGACTCCCTACAGCAGAGGCCGAACTCCTGACCATGGCAGAGGTCCTCAAGAAGGTGGTCGCAGCAGTGGAGGACGTCCCGAAGGACAAAATGCCTATGGCAACAGGGCACCTTGAGACCCTATTATCCAGCTTCAAGTCCACGCAAGGACTGACGATCATTATGAAGAGGATTACGGACGCAGCACAGCTCTCCTCATGCCTCAGCAGCTTTGCGTGGCCGATTGGGGTGGAGAACGTCAAGGTGAGGGCGGTGCTGCTGGCCTGGCTGAAGTACCTTCAGACATCAGGAGCAACAGAGGCGAACCCCGCAGCAAAGTCCAAATATCTTTCTGAAATTCTTACCATCCTGCACAAAGCCAACTCAGCCACAGAAAAAGGGCTGGACTAGCCAGATCTGGCTTGTCAATTTGCAGTCGGGCTGCTGGCGATCTCAGAGGAAGCGGCCAAGGTCTTCCCAGTTGAGAAAGTGAAGGACTGGCCCACCTTTGCTGACGCAATCATCCCAGCACTATCAGTCTTCAGTCAAGCACCCCAACTGCGCGATCTAGCTAGGAAGGTTACAGTCTCAGGCGATAAGCCCTCCTGGGCTGCAGATGTGCTAAAGGAGCTGCAGGCCTCCCTCGGTGGTCCTGCCAAGGCAACTAATGCTAGTCTCGTGATGAGGTCGGATTTGGCTGAGAGCGATCAAACTCTGGTGAAAGTATCCCTTGATGGGACAGGGACAGTGCCGTGGCCTGTGTTCCTCACGGTGGTGTCTGTGTTTGTCGGGTGTAATGTTCCGGCCCTGGCCTCGGCAGAGTCCCAGAAAGGCAAAGGCCGCTGCGTGCATCAACTCACAGTTAGAGTGCCCACGAGTCAGCTGCAGGCAGTAGCGAAACATAGAAAGAAATGGCAGCTTCCCATAGGGGCCGGCTCCACGGTCACCATAGAAATTCTCGAGAACCCGCTGCATCCCCCCAAGACCCCCCCATCCTCCCACAACATGTCAGCTCTCTGGGCTTTGGGTGAGGTGCAGCAATCACCGACGGAGCCGAGCAAGGGCAGTAAAGGAGGTAAAAGTGGCAAGCAAGGGTGGGACTCCTGGGCCTGGGACAACAGGTCCACCTGGGAACGACAGTGGGAGCGTCCCTGGGAACGGCAGTCATGGGGAAAAGGTCCCTCACACCAGCCCCCCTCGCTGTATAATGGCAGGCCCTCTAAGAGACAGAGGCGAGACTCTCCGAATCGCAGCCCATCGCCTGCTGGTCCAGAGGATAGGCCTCGCAGGAGTGACAGTCGAGCCTCCCAGCGGTCAGTCCCAAGGTATGACAGACCACAACACTCGGGTTCACATCATGTGGACAGGCCTCTGGAGGGATCCGCTGCCACTCACCGAGATGGCAATGGCTGGAGAGGTCCCGGGAACCTGTGATATCCTCCCAATGTTCCCAGCCTGTCGACTGTCCCCCTGCTCCCTGCAGCCGTCATTACAGGCTTTATGTTAGTGAAACGGTCCGAACGTGTGGCCGATGCTGTGGCAGACATTTTGTCTTGGGCCACAGAGTTACTGAAGTCACTGCCAGAGCAGCCGGTACTGTCAAGTGGTGTTGCCGAGGCATGTAGTCTCTGTGGAACATTTTTCCACAATTTCAGAGAATTCTGCCCTGAGTGTGGCTCGGGTAACCGAACGAGTCTCAAGGGCTTGACAGCGGAGTGTATCCCCTCAGTGGTTACGAAATCGGTATGCAGGAGCCTTGATCTTGCCAAAAGCATAGTGGACCGTATGCCTAGACAACACTTAAGGTGGGCAGTGCAGCTAGTGAGAGACTGGGCTTCTCTACTCTGCTCACTGTCGCACAGGCTCTGGAGTTGTGCGGTGTCCCACCCCCTCTTGGTCTCTTCCCATCTCTGTGTGTCGGTGATCTCTGAACCTACCTGGATCAGTCCTAGCCAGACTGGTGTCTCTCAGTCCGGTCTTCCAGTGGCTGGAGTCTCCACGGTTGAAGAGATCTGGCACGAGACGTCCAGGTGTCAGCTTATTCTAGGGCCGGGTTGCCGTAGTTGTCAGCACCCTCTTTTATTCTCATGCGAAGTCAGCCTGCCCTTTGACTGGAGTGTAAGTGTAGCGAAAGCAGTCTGCGTGTCTCTGGCACGTATTTCCCCGACAAAGGAACAGGCCAGCCGGTCCGTCATCTGTCATGGCAGTATCACACTGCATGATACGTTGCTGGTTTCGGCTGGAAAGCGCATATCCTGCTCGCATCAGCCGGCTGAGGAGCCATGGACAGGCCCCTTTGTTGTGTCAGCACGTCAAGAGGAACCCCCCTCCCATCAACAGCTAGAACCGCAGACAGAGTCTAAGGCTATAACTTTTATAACATTGAACTGTGGTGGAGCCATGAGAAAAATTCCTGACGTCATCTCCCTTGCCGAGAGTCAAGGTGCAGACGCAGTGGCGCTGCAGGAACTATGGGAAGGCTTCGATCCTTCAGATTTCTTTGGGACCAGGTACTGTGTAGTGTATGACGAAGTGCGTGAGAGAGCGGCAGGACTGTGTATTTTGCTGTTGTATAGGCTGGTTGAATTGTCTGGTGGAGTGACCAGTATCAGGCGACACTCAGTAGAGGACGCCTTAATCGTAGAGCTCTCCTTGGCATCTGGGGGAGTTCTGAAATTTGCCAATATCTACTTGAGGCCAGGGCAGGATCTCGAAGTTTGGAAGCACATCCAAACTCTCGTGGCCAGACACAAGCCGAAAAAAGGGGAAACCATGGTATTGGGTGGTGACTTCAATGAACGTTTGTCTGGTCACAGGCATGGCAGAGTGGCCAGAGCCCTGGCCGCCTCAGGGTGTTGGTCTTTTCTCCATGTGCCCTACCAGCTTGGTCAGTGTACCAACTTTGTAGTGCGAAGTGGTAGTCTCTCTCAGAGGGAAATAGACTTTGTCCTCATCCCAGTTGATTCAGGTCTGCAGCCAATGGCCAAAGCAGTTGTGCCTGGAGTCAGCACCCATGGTGCAGTGGTGTGTGAGTTCTCCCTGCCAGAGAATTTTCACTACGTGAAAAACGGGAGTCTCAAGAAATTCAATTTCAGAAAGGCCAGCCCTACCTCAGTGACTAGGCTTGCAGCTCATGCCTCCCTGTTTCTGTGGCTGGCGTGGGTGCATGGGCTACACCCCGACGCGATCCTGGAGGGCTATCATGAACTGGCCAGGGGCTTCATCCCCCCCCACGTCGGCAGGGTTGAGGGTTCCGCAGCAGACGTCCTCAGGCGTCAGGAAGTCAAGGCCCTTCTGGGCGACGCAGTGGCCGCGGAGCGCGTCAAAAAATGGAAACAGCAGCAGAGGGACCAAGCGTGCAGAAATAACCTAGGTCTCTCAGCCTCGCTGGCTGGTGAAGTGGCGGTGACGGGTCTCACCTCGAAATTCTTCAAGCAGAAGAAATCATCCTTCAAAGTGGTGACCCAAGTGAGTCGTGACGGGAAAGTGTTCTGCACCTCCCCCCAGGAATTCAAAACAGAGGCCAGGAAGCAGGCCATGGAACTGTACTCGCTGAGGCATCTCCGAATGGACAGCTGCTCTCTTGCCATGCCCCCCCAGTGTGTCTACGACCCTTCCTTTCCGATGGATGACCTGTCGATGTCTGACTGGAGCCTGTATTGTAGTGTGCGATCTCCCTTCCCGTCTCAACTAGCGCTGGAGGTGTTGGGGTCTGGTTCCTGCAGTGCCCCCATATCCCGAGAGGAGTGGGACCGCCAATGCAGAAAAGGGGGGTCAGAGGCCACCTCCAGGGACGAGTTCCCTAATGCCGTAGTAAAATTGCTCAGCGGCTTTGCCACTGAAGTGGTTCTGCAGTGGTCCAGACAGCTCAGGACAGGCGTACACAGTTTTTTCCTGCATGCGGCACTACATCTGTGCTTACTCAAAAAAGAGCCTTATTGGCTTATAAGAAACAGCAGGCCCATCATTCTGGAGCCTGATATAAAAAGAAAAGAATCATCAGCGATGTTTCAGAGGTTCATGTCCCGCGGAGAGGCAACGGGTTTCATACCACCGTGGACATTTTCGTACAGAAAGGAAATTACCCCCCTTTTTCTCGCCATCCTGGTGCGCTGGTTTACCGCGTACTGGGCGCTGAACAACGGACACATATACTGTGGCGACTGGGACGAGAGCAACGCTTTCTGCAACGTCTCCCGCCCCAGTCTCTCAGAAGTCCTGCAGGAAAACCCCTCCCTGGACGTGGGTGAGTGGGTGGACTGGTTTTTCTCTTCCTTCCAGGTTTTCCTGCAGACCCCGTACGGGCTGGCGCCGCCGTACAGGCTGAAACAGGGAGGCACACAGGGAGACAGCATGGGGGTCGGATCGTACATGATACCCAGAATCCTGAGGTCTCTGGCGCTGTACCGCAAGGTTCCAGCGCCTGAGCATCCGGGTCTCCCAGGGGTAAGAATCCCCGAGCTGATTTTTTCAGACGATGGCAGGTTATTCGGCTTGAACAAAGCAGACTTTGTGTGTGTTCTAAATGAATGTACTTCTCTAGCCAATGATGCCGGCGCATCCCCGAATGCGTCCAAACTGCAGTGTTTCCTTATTAAATTTGTAGATGGACGCCTCATCTACGCTGCAGATGAAGTGTTCTGTCGGCTAGGGCAGTTCCCGATGAAGAAGAGTGGGTTCAAAATCGTCGGAGTGCCGTGTGTCATGGGTGAATGCCTACGAGCTGATAGAGATAAAGTAGGGGACAAGTTCAGGGCAGTCAGGAGGTCCATCACTCAGCAAAGGCCGTCCTGTATCCTGGCGCTTAGGTGTCTCATGGCATATGCGGTTTCCTCCACAGATTTCAAGTTCACTGTAGTGCCAGTGCCAGCGGAGTTCTGTGAACCCCTGCAAGTAACAGTTCGGCAATGTGCGCGCACTGCTCTGTCAATGCCATCCTGGTTTTCAGATGTCCTGCTCAGTGCCCCTATCTCAGCTGGTGGGTTAGGATTCCCGGTCCTGCATATCAGGCTGAGTCTGCAGCGAACGCTCGTTACCTTGCAAGCGGCGTGCTCACGGAGCGTCTACACCAGGGGTATCGTTAGGGCCCTTCTGTATGACAGCCAGTGGCAACGAATACCAGGGTCTGACCCGCAGGTGCTTTGTGACGAGCTACGGCAGAGAGGCCTATACATCAGTGTGTCTCCCGACTTGGAAGTGACAGAAGCCCCTGTGCATGGTGCGTGGTACCGGAAGGTGCAGGGACATCATGTTGTCGCTGTGTCCGATGGATCAGCGACGCGCACAGCAGTGGGCTGTGCTGTGGTCTTCCTGGATGCCTCAGGAGTGTGTGGTGCGTTCTGGTGTCACTGGTGTGTTGAGGATCCTGATGCCCAAGTGGCAGAATGGTTTGGGAAACTATTGGCAGTTCACAAGGCTAGGGAAACTGGAGCGCCCAAGTGCCTGTTCTTGGCAGACTGCACGAGTGCAGCAGTAAATGAAGGGGTGACGAAATCGTCAGGCTCCCATGTGCTGGACAGCTGCATCAGAAGTGTGGTGTCCATAGTGAACCAACAGGGCTATGAGGAAGGCTATGTCCAAGCCCAACATGACTCCGGCAGGAGCACGGAAGTGGCCCAGGCGCAAGCGCTGGCGCACGACCTATCGCAAACACCGGGGGTCCAGCCTCAAGGCGCTGTCCTTCCCCTACTACCCCTCCTTTCACTGCATGCAGTGCTTCTTAAGGCAGGCAAAGTATGTCTGCGACCCGCCAATGTCCTTTCGGCCATCTATGATGCGGAGGTTCTTGCCTCCAGGCCTCAATTTCTGTCAAGGTATTACAGCCAGACAGGCTCAGCATGGGCACCCCTGGTGCTCGAAGCCAAGATACCTAATGAGGTGATCAGGGCGTGTGTGTGGCTGCGGTCAGCCACAGGGCTGCGCGAATACCCCCGATCTCCGTACTGCCCGTTCTGCAAAGCCTCGGTGCAGGACTGGGGCCAACATCTGTTTTAGAACTGCCTCAAAGTGTGTGCAGCAGTGCATCGTGCTTTTTGGGACCTGCTTCAAGACATGCAATTAGATGGATGGACAGTGGAAATGCAAAGTCTCACACAGGCAAGGGTCTCAGTCGAGTCAGTAAGCTTCCTGGTCAGGCTTGTGCATGATGATCATGTGGGCCAAGGGGAGGGAATCCTGTGGGTTACAACCTCAGGGCTCATCTATATGCCACACAGCATGCAGCCCAAAACCTCGATCTCCCGTGTTCAATCTCTCTCCCTAGTGTTCCTGCATACGCTGCAACACGTGCTCTGGTCTCACTCCGTGATAGAGCCACTGCAGCAATCAGAAATGGTGCCAGCTGGGCTCACCAGGCCCTGGGGTCTCGCGGTGTTCATCAGCTTCATGGTGGGGGCGGTCTCATCGGCTCAACTCAACCCTCCGGAGTCGCGTCCTCCATGGGTGAGGGTGGTGCCTACGGCCCGAACCGTCGTCTATGAACCGGGTCAGTGTTCACGTGATCCACTCTCAGTAACCATAGGACATGCACCGAGTGAGTGGCCCAGGGATTTTCGGATCTGCCTGGGACCGTGGACAGTGGAATGGGACGACATCCCAGGACAAGTGGACCTCCGAGAACTGGCGCATACGCTGAAACTTGCTTGAATTGGATTTTGCATCTACGTGCTCGTGGGGTGGACATCAATCCGTGGGGACGTGAGGTCAGTGGCAATCGTTCACTGGCGCTGGAGGCCCCAAAACTTGAACTGAACTGAACTGGTGGTGGCGACGGTAGGGGCGGTGGTGGGGGCGGTGGTAAGGGCGGTGGTGGGGGCGGTGGTGGGGGCGGTGGTAGGGACGGTGGTGGGGGCCGTGGTAGGGGCGGTGGTAGAAGCGGTGGTAGGGGCGGTGGTAGGGGCGGTGGTGGGGGCGGTGGTCGGGGCGGTGGTGGGGGCGGTGGTACGGGCGGTGGTGGGGGCAGTGGTGGGGGCGGTGGTGGGGGCGGTGGTGGGGGCGGCGGTAGGGGCGGTGGTGGGGGCGGTGGTAGGGGCGGTGGTGGGGGCGGTGGTAGGGGCGGTGGTGGGGGCGGTGGTGGGGGCGGTGGTGGGGGCGGTGGTAGGGGCGGTGGTAGGGGCGGTGGTGGGGGTGGAGGTGGGGGCGGTGGTATGGGCGGTGGTGGGGGCGGTGGTAGGGGCGGTGGTGGGGGCGGTGGTAGGGGCGGTGGTGGGGGCGGTGGTAGGGGCGGTGGTGGGGGCGGTGGTGGGGGGCGTTGGTAGGGGCGGTGGCGGGGGCGGTGGACGGGGCGGTGGTTGGGGCGGTGGTGGGGGCGGTGGTGGGGGCGGTGGTGGGGGCGGTGGTGGGGGCGGTGGTAGGGGCGGTGGTGGGGGCGCTGGCGGGGGCGGTGGTCGGGGCGGTGGTCGGGGCGGTGGTCGGGGCGGTGGTGGGGGCGGTGGTGGGGGCGGTGGTAGGGGCGGTGGTGGGGGCGGTGGTAGGGGCGGTGGTGGGGGCGGTGGTGGGGGCCGTGGTAGGGGCGGTGGTGGGGGCGGTGGTGGGGGCGATGGTAGGGGCGGAGGTGGGGGCGGTGGTCGGGGCGGAGGTGGGGGCTGCGGCAGGCGAGGCCACTGGGTCTGGGAGGCCCAGCGCCCCCGCTCCCAGAGCGGGCGCTGGGGTGGGGCGAAGAGCGCTTCGCGTGCCCAGCGGAGCGCGGCCGTGGCACGGCCCCAGGGATGAGGGCGCCGGGAGGGGTGCGCCGAGGGCCCGGGGGGGGGGGTGCGCCTCACGTGGCATGGCCGGCCCATGCGCAGAGGGGTCACTCTCCCCCGGGCCTGTGAGCCTTGACATCGGCCCCCGAATCCAAATCCACACTCCAATACACCCCCCCTCCAAAGAAGCCTGTGGCCGACAGACAAGTGGGGGTGTCCAAACCGAGGGGTCAGCCCCCCCCCCCCCCCCGAGGCACACACACACACACACACACACAAACACACACACTTCGGCGACAAGCAAAGCACAGAGAAGACTGGTCTGGGTGTACTAGATCTCGTCACGTGCAAAGCAGAACAAAAACAGTAGCATGTCCCGCTTGCACTACGCGCCTTTCTGTGTGAGGAGAAACAGGGCCAGCAGCTTAGCGGTAGCCTTGGGCAAGCCCGCGGTCACGCCTGCGTAGCAGACAGAGCGTAAGGCTCTGCAAAATTACCTCAGGGTGGGTTCGCCCCTGTCCCTGCCCACTGCCCTCCCTCACCAGGAACCCGGCCGATAGACCAACAACGTTCGCTTCTAGTTAGCCCCCTTCACTTTAGCTACCAGGTCTCCGCGTCTCTCAATACCTTGGACAGCCATGTGGAGGCAAAGCAAATGGAAGGCTGCAAGTCTCGTAACCGGGACTCCACACACACACGCATACAGGGTGGCTGCAGGCATAGTGCGTCCTGAGGTCGCGTTGTTCTGTGTGTTGTTCATCTGTACATGCTGTACCCTCGTAACGGTCCTGCCCCGTCAACAGCCGCGAAGGCCAGAGGGACATGCTGGGTACTCGGATGTGCTGTACGTGCATGTCCCCTATATTGTGTTGTGGTGGGTGCTGTCTCGGTGGTTGAGTCACCAGGCTCGTGCCGTTAAGGCGCCGGTTCGATTCCCGCTGCCCGCATGGCCGTGCTGCCGAAGAGAAGGCGAGGAGAAGAAGAAGAAGCCGGCGGCAGTGAATGGGCCACTGCCGCGGCCCGCAAGCCGCGCGCGCTGCCGGAGCGGCCTGCCGCAGGGGGCGGTGGTGTGTTTTTTCCTGGAGTGTGGGGGGGCAGGGGTGTCCTCCCAAAAACGGCGAGGCGCACCTACCGCGGCCGGCAGTGCCGGTGTCGTAGCGGGCTGCTGTAGGGGGCGGTGGTGTTTTTTGACGACAGGAGGGATCAAACCTCCGCTACTGTGGTACGAGTCTATACTGCTGACCTCTGGACCACTCCAAGCCTCTTGCACCATATACCGTGTCTGTAGCACAAACATACACATACGGTCAGAGACAACACATACAGTGTGGACATGTTCACGCTTCCGCACCCAAAGGTCAATGCAAGCCATGTCGACACCAGCGGCCTGTCACCCCTTGCAGAGCCAGCTGCCCCGGTGCATACCAGCTGCTGTACTTCCCCCCCTCCCAATATGCGTGAACGCGGAGCCACCTGCTTATATGCTGTGCCACAGTTTGCCGAGCAGCCGGTAGTATATAAGACACAGAATAAACAGCTTTTACTATGGCTTGAACGTCATATGGAGCCGTGGCATACGCCCTATACACACCTTTATGCATCGCTCTCATGGCCTCTGCCCTGCCGTATCCAGAAAGCATTGCAACCTGCAACCATGCCGCTGCGCTAAAAATCTGGCCAGCCCATGAATCAGTGAATGGCAGCCCATTTTTTAACACACCTGTGAAAATTGCTCCCAGGTATCCATGGTACGCTCTCTCCGGGCTCAGGAGGGGAGGGCCCAATTTCAAATCCCATGACGTAGTCAGTGTTGCAGGTTCAGCAAAAGCCAGCCCTGCCCCTGTCGGACCCCTCACCATCACCATGCCCATCGCTTTGCATATCGGGCCACAGCAATGGCCTGTACAGCAGTCCTGTGTATATGATATGCATTCACAAACCACTGGGAGTCCCCATGCTGTCTGAAGTACATACCTGATCTGCTCCACCAGGTCCGCCCACGCCTCTTGTGGCGCGCCTGCTGCTACTAATATGTTATCCCTAAACTGGCACATTGCGATGGTATGAGCCCCTACCCAGTACACGAAACCAGAATCAGACACTTTTAGGTCGCCTAACCGTCTGAACAGGCCCCTCTGCTGGTATGTTGACCACACACAGTGCAAGTCTGCTGCCTGTGCACTGACAGGCCCACCCATTGGGATGGAGCCACCTCGTTCCCATACCTGACCAGCAGCTGTGCACCGGTTGTTTGAAGTGAGGTCAAAATCGACAAGTCCTATGAGATCCTCATGAGTCACATACCTGAACCCTTTTGCACACGCTTGGCCGGCCCTATCTAACTTCCTGTGGTCCTTGGGAATGCTCCACGTTAATTCAAAACTGCGCCACTTTTTCTTCTTGTAAAGCCATGAAGATGCATCCCGCATGGGTTGCACAACCCATTCAGGCCGCACCCGGTTGAACTGTTCTTTACAGTCCGGTTCCCGTAGGGTGGTTAAATGCATGGAGTCGATCCACCTGTACCATTGTGCGACATTAGTCACTCGGAGTACCTGGAAACTCATCGGAACTTCAGAAATCAGTAGCCGTAAAAATGTGGTGAACGCTCTAGCGGCTGTTTTCAGTTGTACCTTATGCAATACTGGCTTAGGGTTTGCAGCGATAGGCCTCCACAACCATTTTCCCTTAAGCAAACTCTTCGCCTTACCAATCAAATACAGTCTGCACAACTCTGCTTTTGAATTCACGGGCCATCCCTTGTTTTCTGCAATGCTACTCATAAGCTTATGGCACTCAACCGCAATTTCCCTCACAGGCTTGTACCCTTCTTTTGTTAGGAATTCGTGCACGACATCCCATGCCCACGCTCTGCAGAACCCCCATAATTCCCCAGGTCCCTTGTCCACAATCCTAACGTACAACATACAGGATAGGTCAGCCACAACGGCTTGAACATACTTGAGGTCGTTGCCTGACTCAGGGAATAGGCAGACAGGGAGGGAGGTATGCAAGTTGGGCACAGTAACTTTTACCTGCTTAGCAAATGCCTAATTAGCTTGCTTTCAGCCCATTGATGGGTGGTCCGTCACGGGGACGGACACGGGTGGGCCGCCCCCTCGCTTTTAGACGCGACCCCCCCCCCCCCCGTAGAAGTGGGCTGAAGGCCCCTAGGGGGGGGGGGGCTTTTCGGGGGGGGGGAGGCTAGCCGCCGAGGAGGGCTTCTCTAAGGGACTTGCTAGTCGCCGCTAGTAGCGGGGGGGGGGAGGGGGGCTAGGGGAGGGGGTTAGCAGAGGTCTAGTTCAGTTTGGCAGAGACGCGGTGGCCTAAGGGGTTACTCTACAACAACGGAGGCCTCCACTCTACCTCCTCACCAATGCAAAGGTGGTCGTAGGCGCCCACACCCCCTGCCTTGGGAGGGCCGTATATATATGCTGTTCTCTCCGACACAGCCCGTAACACCGGAGAGCAGCTAGGTGCCTGGCAGGTTGCCCAGGCCTACGAGGCACCCGATTAGTTTTTTTTTCCTTCGCTGTACACACAAGTACTGCTCTATGGGAATAGTTTTTTGTCCTTCGCCGTACACACAAGTACTGCTCTACAGTAGTAGGTTTTTTTTTCCTTCGCCATATACACAAATACAGCTCGTTCCGTCCCTTTTTTTTTCCATTTCGCCCACGGCTCACTTAAAAAGCTCTCCCTCCGACGATGAGTCGGAATCAAGACACTTATATTCCGCCGCTTTCGGGGCCCCAACAAAAGGGGACAAAATCAGAGGTCAAAACCTACGCCAAGGGTCACCATGATGCTCCACGCAACAAAGCGTGGATTCAAAGATTGTCCCGGTTTCCTCAATAGCAGCGGAAGGTTGGGGCCCAAAAGAGGGTGGAAATGCTACCTAACCCTTGCATTCTCGGGGGTCCCCAGAAAAAGGGACAAAATTTTCGGGCGCCTTCGGCACCACCATATGTATGGCCAGTAGCCATTGACCCTTGGTAACTAAGTGGGCCCGGAGGGCAGGGAGGGGGGGGGGGGGGGTCGCGTACCCAAACCGAGGAGACGGCCCCCCCATGGGGACGGAGTACCTGTCCGTCTCGTGTCGTAATTACCACAGGTACCACAGCTAAATGCCCCTCGGCCTCACACACTCGACCTACATTTTCAAGACGGTCACACTGCTGGTGGCAGCAACACTCAGGCCTAGCGGTACCTAGGTCCGCCTTCTTTGCCGCACGGTCAAAAACGGTGTGCAATTTATTTGGACTGCTCCGCACCACACCGATGAGACGAGAGTAGGCCTGCCTCTGCCATGCTTTAGCTAAAACCAGAAGCAAACACGCAAACAGGAGGCAAAACACGCACGTCTCTTGCAGTACATCTCGTCAGTGTGCCGCCTCCTCTCCTGTCGGGTCGTCAGTGGGCCAGGGGAGGACAGCCTCGGACGTGACGACGAAGTCGTCGGGTGCGTCAGCGTAGTGGACTGCCACCGTCTCCGACAACCACCGCCCCCACCAAGCCAGCCACTTGATGGGTAGCCCCATCCATCGCAGGGCCGCGGAGCCCCCCCCGCCTCCATGCGTGCCACCTGGCGTGGGGGTTGTCGCTGCCCCCCAACGCAGCAGGCATGACCGACTGCATGTATGCTGGGCCCTGCGGACAGAACTGCGCTCCAACGACAGCGGACGTGGCCCCCCTGGCATCGAGCCAGCCCAGCCATGCTTGGGCATACTTCCCCAGCCGCCTGCGCACGATGCGTGGTGCCACCTTGACCGTGCGGAATGCCAAGCCCCGACACCGGGAGCCCCCCCGACGGAGGGGCGCGGCTTCACCCACCCGCAGTAGGCAGGTGAACGCTAGGACTGCCATCCCATAGACGGTCCACTGCGGTCGCTCCGTGCAAGCCAGCGCGAAGTTGCGGAGGTCGTCCAAACCAGCGTAGGGCCGTAGGGCTGGTTCCGTGGGCGCCCATTTGGCACAGCGCCAGACCCGGCGACTGACGAACGCGGGCAGCCATCCCATGTCCTCCAGCGCTCGGAATGCTGATACTGCGATCTTGAGGGAGCTCCCCGAGTACCCCAGTCCCCACAACTGGAAAACATAGCGGCACGCGGCTTGTTCGAGTACGGATGTGGGCGTGTAGCCCACCCAAAGGGCCATTTTGCGGTAATGGGTACAATAGGTACCCATTGTGCTTTTTGCCCAGGAGGATGCCTGCAGCGCGTCCACGGAGGTGATTTCATCCTCCTTCCATATCCTTCTCCACGTTGCCCACACCAGGCGCCAGACCACGTCCTCGCCATCCCGGAAGTCCGACGGCCCGAGGACCACCAAGGCCCCCCGGGGCTCTGGAGGGATGGGCCGGATGGGGCAGCTCCCCTATCAGTCAAAGCCGGGGCACTCGTGAAACCAATGCCGTTTCACTCCCCTCCCGGCGTTCTTGCATACCCTACACGCTGTCACCGGGGCATTGGTAACGTCCATCGGCTCGGCTCCCGGCTTGGCGGTGTACAGACGGCGGCCCCCCTCAACGCGGAACTTACCCTTCATGGCTTGCAGCCGTCGTCCCACCACCTCCTCATCCGCCGCCCCTGTACAACCTGCGGACAGCACAGGCACGTCGGATGCATCCTCGGCCGCATCCGACCCCTCATCGACTGGCCTGGGGTCCAAGCCCTTCTTGCCCCTGTACGCCGACAGGCTAGTCACCGTGAACGTCCAGACCGCTTGGACAAAACCCCGAAGGCGCGTGATTTCATCATCATCCATGGACTCCAGCTGCCACACTTCCGTGTCCGCGGAGTCCGCGTCCACCACTGGCGCCAGCTCGTCCAGGGTGGCGTCCGTGAACTTCTCCTTGTCCTTGTACTTGGAGACGTACTCGTGTTGGGGCACCTCCCTGCACCACAGTAAAGTGGACAGCGCGAGGAGGCTGGCGAAGACCCACTGGGGCTTAGAATCCAACTCCCTCACCTTCACGACTTCCGCTTTACACAGTGGCGGGACCTTCGCCATCTTCCTCTTGGACTCCGCCTCGGCCTTGGCACTGACCGCCTCCAACTGCTTGCGCAGCCCTTCCATCACGACGGCTTGCCCCTGAACCAACTGCTTCAGCTCCAAAAGTTCCGGCGACACCGCCTGCGGCTGTTGGGGCGGTGTTTCCATCTTCACAAAGCCCAGCGATGCCACGTCCAGGTCGCACTGGGCCATGACGCAGAACGAGGCGATCATCTTCACAAGCCCCACTTCCCCCAATTCGATTCCGTACTTGGCGACGAAATTAGCCTCCCACTCTGACCTGCGTTCCAGCAGCACTGGCAGCTTCATCTCCACCTGCGAAGCAGCTCTGGCTATCTCCAGCATGGGAACGCTATCAATGAACTGGGAACAAATTGTTCCCTTTGAGAAAACGGCAAAGTCGTCAACAGACATATCCACAGACCGGGTCGTTCCAAAGTGTCACGGAGCAAGCTCAACGTGTGACCACCTATGGCCTGCTGGCAACAAGCAAAAATGCTCTACAAGTACAAAGGCTCACGGCACACACGCACGCACACACACACACCACCCGACGAGCTAAACCAGAGCTCAGGCACGGCTGAGCTAAGACTTCATGTCTGTTGTCCCGAGAACACGCCTGAGAATTCTGCAGATGGCAGTCTTCTGAGGGACAGTGACATCGGGAACTACTACAGCAGTTGTCAAATTCAGGGGGACCTGTAACTCCTGAGCCATGTTCTGTAGTTCTGCCTGGAGGAATTTTGCCCGGACATAATCGTGGCTGTCCTATGCACTCTGTAGCTCACGGAGCACTCTCAAAACCTTCTGGTTCATCCATCCCCTGGCAGAACTGGTGACCCCTGCTGCGGGATCCGGTATTCCACGGGGAATGTCATTCACTGCCCACCGCTGTAACTGCCACCACCACGCTCTCTCCCTTACTGCCGTCCACCACGTGTCACCCACATACTGCAACACGCCTATACCCCAGTCAGCAGAGTCAGTCGTTGCCATCAAGCGGTGCACACCCCACCGCCGCCCCACAACTGCGCCAGGGCCACGCGATCGAACACGTGCGGTAGGAGCACGCACCCCAGGCGGGGGGGGGGGGGGGTTGTTGCTTGAGCGGAGGGGGGGAGGGGGGGAGGGGGTCCATGCAGAACTTCACGCGCTTGTGCGAGAGCGTGCCGCCCACCGAATTGGTGCCGCTCGTGGCTGACATCCTCGACGTCTGCACATCGCTGATCGTGGATAGCGAGGGTATCGTCCACAAGTTCATCGGTGACTGCATCATGGCGCTCTGGAGGGCCCCACAGGAGGTGCGCTGCCCAGTTGACCAAGCGCCACAGGGCACAGCGGCTACAGCCGCCTAAGACCAAGGGGGGGGGGGCACGCACGCACGCACGCACCCACGCACGCACGCATGCGTGCGCGCGCACAGACACACACACACACACACACGCACACACGATGCACAAAGATCCATCACAATAGCCCCTCAAGGCAACAAGGCAATGCAATGGACCGCTTCAGATTCTCGTCAGGCCGCAGGACATGGGAGTGAAAGCACAGACCATGGGCCGCCGGGCCCCTTTCTGAGTGACGGTGCACAGTGCCCCCCCCCCCCCCCCCCGCCCCCCCCCACACACAAACGGAAGGGGGTGGGGCAGTGGTTCAGTGGGGGGGACGCCGGCGGCAGGACAAGGGGGCGGGGGCATACTGCAGGGCATTGCATTGCACTTGCGGTTCTGGGGCTTGGGGCAGCTCTCGCCCCCGGGAATGGGCTCCTGCGTGACGATGAACACTCGGGTCTGTTTGCCTCCGCCACACGTTTGGCTGCACGCGGTCCATTCCGACCACCTGCCCTCGCAGTCCGCACCTGCAGCACAGCCCCGCACGGACGTGAAGGCCCTTTGGGCGGGGAGGCGGTGTGGGGGGAGGAAGGCGGGTGGGTTTGGCCTAAACTGACTTGCGCCAAAGGCGCGAGAGAAAATTTTTGATTGGCTGAAGACCCGGAGAAAATTTTGCCCAATCACTTAAGAGGGGGGGGGGGGTGTCAGACCCCCCCCCCCCCCGACCCCAGGGGATGCTGAGTTGTTAAGCAAAACTCTGGCTGCCCCCCCCCCCCAGGGAGCCCCCCACAGAAAGCCCGACCACCGGATGGAGGAGATCAGGACCGTGGGGTGAACAGCACCGTACGAGGGCAGAGACATGCCCCGGAGGTGATTTGTGATCACTGGAGGTGGTCACAATAACAAACCGTGTGTTTCAGAGGTCCGGCTTTTCAGTCCCATTGCTCTCCAAATGGACATGGACCCCCCCCCCCCTTGCCCCCCCCCCCCCCCCCCAGTGGTTAGTGCCACTTGCCAATCCCCCACACGGGCCGGGGGGGTCTGAGGGTGGCATGAGATGATCCTCCACCTCTCGCCAACAGCCATCCGAAAGCTTTCTGCAACAAAGGCACCGAAAAGATCTCAAAAATGGTCGACAAAACACACAAAACCTTGACTCCAAAGGCAACGGAGGAAAGTCCTTTTCCACACAACTGAGATAAGGGGGGGGACTGGGGCAAGACTGCCCAATGCACGAGACACGCGCCGATGCTGATGAGTCGCCAACGGGCTATCCAAAGGGGGAGGGGCCCAAGTTCGAATAAGCCTTTCATACAAAGGGCAAACGCACCGGCTGCTTGCGGTAGACTGCGAAAACATTCAACAGGTTCTGCCGCTGGGGTGCATCAACTTAGGGCCACAATAGATCAGGTTGTTGCAGGTCTGCCGTTCAGTAGTCACTTATGTGGACTATGACGGGTGGTGGCGGTGGTGGTGGCAGTAGCACCGGGGGTTCAAGACCAAGCGAATCCGAAGAGCACCTCCTCATGGGGCTGGCTGACTCAGAGTGTACTGCGTGTTCTTTGAGGGCTGTGGAATGTGCAGGAAAAGGGGACCATTGCTGGGGGACCCTCCCGGCGGTGAAGGTACAAGAGGCATGGCCTCCATTGTGCCAGTTCCCCCTCTCCCCCAATTCATTGACTGTTGTGCCCAACGGTACAGCACCGTATCAAGCAGCTCTACGCTGCAGATCAGGGCAAGCGCTGCACAGCATTGACATGCAGGCGTGCCAATGCGAGGCTTACGTCTTCTCGGTGTTGTGCACAGCCACTCCAATACACTACATGCGGTCTTTGACTGTCTAGCGCACAGATGTGGCTGATGACCGGTGTGAGTGCCAGTGCCAGCAGCGGGAGGTAGGGATGACACCCCCGCCCCACACACTTCGTGCGGGAAAACCAGTGGGGACCAAACGCGGGGCACGACGTCAGTCACCCCGCCCCACACACATACACACCCAATACACGTCAAAAAAACAGATGAATTATGCCTGAAACATGCCTTACATGGCTTGGAGGGCCATTGTGAGTGGTCACGATATCAACAACATAAGCTTCGGAAACTTGTACTTGTGAGCCCACGGTGAAAAACTGCATAAACAGGTTGTGCACCAATCCCTTGGAAAACACCCCCCCACCACCCATACACACACACACACACACCGAATACCCAAAATAGGGCAAAAAATAGATAGATACGGCCCAGAGACATGCTTTACATAACTGGGATGGTCATTGTGAGAGGTCACAATATCAAAAAAATAAGATTTGGAATCTTTGATTTGTGAGCTGCCCAAGGTGAAGTACTACTGCATTGGCAAGTTGTGTACCAGCGCATGCACCCATGCAAGCCATTATTGGTGGAAACGGTGATTTCGTGTCTTTCGCAGAGTGTGTGGAGCGGACTGGGATGAGCGCAGTTTACGCAGGTTTTAGTGGTTTTTGCCATGTCGGCGTTTTTGGCGACCGCAGCGACCCCGCGGTACCCACTCTGAGTGGTGCAAGTGGGGATGTTGCGACAGCCTCTGCCTAGTAGGATCCAAAAGGACGGTTTTTGCAGTCTCTAGCCTTGCCTATGGCCGCTCAAGGCCCAAACCCCATGGAGTCGGGACCCGAAAACACTTTTTCGGCTCAAAAAAAGAAAATACGAAAAGATTCTTGATTTTTGACCCCAAAAAGGGGGGGTCGTTCTTTCGACATTTTTGACCCCCCTCCACCCTCAAAAACTGGAAAAAGTGGGTTTCAAGAGGGGGGAGGGGGGTCTGGGGGTCTGTGGGATTTGTTTATTGGACAAAATCATGATTATACAAGGGGTCAAACAAACAATTCCACCGCTTGGGGTAGGGTACGCGAACGGGCCCAAAAAGGGGGGGCATTTGGCGTTTCCCCCCTTTTTGTGGGCCTGCCTGGCTTTAATCTAACAACCTCCGCGAGGTCATTTTGGGGCTTTTGAGGGGCCCATGGCGCGGGCTACATAGGCCTAGCGGCCACTATGTGGGTCCCCCATGGGTGCTCAAGCACCCATATTGTCACCAAATGATCACTCAAACCCATCCCAAGGGCGGCAGAAGGGTTTGGGAACTAAACGGCCTATCCACTGTGAAAGCAACCAAGTCCTCACCGGCAAGGGCCCATGGGGCTGCCGACCGAGGGCCCCCGGGGGTTCGGACCTGGGGACCCCCGCCATGCATGAGGGGGCCCCTGTACAAGCAAAAAGGTGTTCAGGCCCTGGGTCCAGATCCACACACAGCGGCTGCAACACGCAAAGAAATTCTGACCCCCCCCCCAAAAGGGGTACCCAGGGGGGGGGTCAAAATCGAAAAATGCATTGGGGGATCATTTTGTGTCCCAAAATGACCATTTCACAAGGGGTTGGACATCTGATACCACAACTTGGGGTATGCGAACAACCCCCAAAAAGGGGGGGGGTATACGACGCCCGCACCTGTGCTTGACCTAACCACCTCAGTTCGAGGGAATTTTCAAACCGTTTTGAATCCCACAACACTATTGGGCCCCAGGCACATTCTGCGTTAACCAACGAATGGCCCTTGGCAATTGAGCCCCCGGTCCAGACTACGCCCGCCCAAAGTTCGGGGGGTTCTATTGACCGCGTAATCGACGCCATGAAGTCCACCGCTGTTTCTGCAATGGACAGGAAAGCGTGTGTCGAGGGAGTGCCGGCGGGTACCCTCTGACCACGAGGCATACGCAGCGGTGGTGATGGCGGTGCGGTAGGGGACAAGGAGTGTGCACAGGGCCCCTGCCTTGAAAATCCAGATGAATGCCGGGCTCAGGCGGTGCTTTGGATCACCCAAGACGCATCGTTCCAGACACCTCTACCCAAACCAACCCCAAGCCCCTCAAGCAACGCACAGCCAAGGCCCATACCCTTTTGGCATTGGTCCGTAATGGTCCATTTCCCGAGCTCATCACAAATGGCGAGAGGAGGATCCCACGACGGGCCCACGAGTCCATCCCGGCACCTGCCGGTGCAGTAGGTGCCCTGTGCAGCGCTGCAAGAGGCCGGGAACAGCGCGTTTCTGGTCACCCGGATCTTGGGACACGCTGTACGGGGCAGAGGGCGTGGGGGCGGCGGTCACTAGCACCGCCGCACAGGCACGCGGAGGCTCATAACACTTGTTGGGCCTTGCAAAAGGGAGGGGAAAGGGGCAACTCCATTGTCAAGGGGCCCGGAATGCATTTCAAGGACAACAATAATGGACCAGTGCCACCGACGGTGATGATCCCCCCAGGCCTTGCTGCCGCGCTGCCCGGTCCATGAGCCGCCCCTCCGCCACCCCAGGGGGTCTGGTGCCCTCCGTTGCTGGTTTGTGACACTCGGCCACAGGAGCCCCTTGTAGAGGGGGAGGGGTTGTCCCAGAACCAGCCCCCTCCCCGAGCGCCGGGCCAAAGCATGTGAACACACATCAATGTTGGCCATAAGGCATTAGGAAGACCCATGCAGGACCCCCACACTAGACTCAGGAAACGATCCCTCTGCCGCGGTGGTCGTGTTGAGGCATGGCAGAGGCACGAAGCGGCCGCCCCTCCGGGCCTCGGTGGCATGGGGACGCGGGCATGGGGGATACAGAGGGACGGCCGGGGGGATGGACTCTGGGCTGGTTGGGTACGGCGTTGGTGCAACCCGCAGGCCCCCTGCAGCCTGTGCCTAAAGTACTGCGAATCGGGGACATGCGGAACAGTGCACACCACCGGAGACTCACCCTTTGCTGGCGTGCCCTCGGCCATCTTCGTGCTACGGGAGCAGAGGAAGCAGGTAGCTCATTGCACCCAGCGCTCTGGCCCTTGTCAGGGGTGTCAATGAGGTGCCTCCCCCCCCCCCCCCCCATGGACCTGCCTGAGTGAGGAGTGAGGAGTGGCACCGTCAGTGACATTGACAATGACAGCCACTATGATAGGGACAGTGACAGTGACAGTGACAGTGACAGTGACTTATTGCTGCCGAGCGTTGACACGGATGCATTGGCTATGCCCCAGCCTCGGGAAACCGGGGCCTTGCAGCCCCTCTGCTGGTGCACCGGAAATTGGTTTCCGTTACTTTGATGGGTTGTGTATGGCCCAGGGCCCAAGTAGCCTTTTTTGAAGGGGTTGAGTGGAGGGCTTTGGGCGGTGTGGCTTCCTTTGCCTTCGTGTGATGTGAAGCCGGGGGATGGAGGCCGCAGAGGGGGAGCTTGGGGCACTACGGAAGGGGGATCCACCTCTACAACAGCATGGCTTTGCAAGCTCAACAACGGGGGGTTGCCGTTGCAATGAGCAGCAAAGCAGAGGTGAAAGCTAACACAAGAAGTAGAGCAGTAGACGCTGCAATACCAGCTGCCAAATTCTGCTTCTGCGTTTTCATTGGCGCCAAAGGCTCCAAAAGGAGAACGTTGTCAATGGTGGCCCACTTAAAAAGCATCCATCCACAACATGTTTGTAAAACAACACAATGTACAGGTGTCCACATGATTGAGTAGCACATATGCGGCACGTGGAAGGGGAAAAACTGTTCCATTACGCCAGTAGTCTGAAATGACGGCGTGTTAGGCCACATCAGAGGCTCCGTAGATGAGCTGCATGCGTCTGCGGCTGTAACTCACGAGGGCTGGATGATCCACATCCTGATCCCCACAATCCTTATCCTCATCCTCCACCACAACACCCGTTCTCAAATCCTGAACATCACTCAGCCTCCACAGCCGTGTGTGTGTGTGTGTGCGTGTGTGTGCGTGCGTGCGTGCGTGCGTGTGTGCGTGTGGTGCGGTGCGTTGTGGTGCGGTGCGGTGCGGTGCCGTGCGGTGCCGTGGTCGGTGCGGTGCCGTGGTCGGTGCGGTGCGGTGCGGTGCGGTGCGGTGCGGTGCGGTGCGGTGCGGTGCGGTGCGGTGCGGTGCCGTGCGTGCGTGCGTGCGTGCGTGCGTGCATGTGTGTGTGTGTGTGTGTGGTGTGTGTGTGTGTGTGTGTGTGTGTGTGTGTGTGTGTGTGTGTGTGTGTGTGCTTGTCGCCATTGCCCATGCTTCTGGCGGGACTTTATCAAAAAAACACAACTTCACGGTTCAACGGCAGGAGCTTCATTACCGACACTCCACTGAAGCCCGGTCTACAATCGGTCCATGACGCACGGCTGCTTCCATGCTTTCATGTGCTGCACCTCTTGATAACTCAAGTGGTGGATGATGTGGTGAATGGTGCGTCCATCGGCAAGGATCCAACTCAATGGCTGATGAGCATCAGTGGGACATTTCTATGCCCAAATCCGCGGTGTGACAACAGCCATGCTCCATGATGTCCCTGCAGCACAGCGCTCAATGGTTTCCGCATGTCAGAGTTGGGTGCACAACACCTCTGAAAGGGCCGCCCTTTAAGGCCTAACGGAT